>APFE030944717.1:118959-189266 GCA_000404065.3 Pinus taeda
CTATTTGTGGCGCAAGTCTATTTTTAGACTATGTCTATTTTTAGACATATGGATCATGTCTATGGATTGCAGGTTGCTGTTTATGGATGATTGATCAAGTTGGAAAAAATAGATGGACTTCTATTTTTTAGACCACAGCGGAGTGACACCACAACGGAGTGACTGCTCAGTCTAAATATAGAACAGTCAAATATTATTAGCTCATAATAATATTTAGACTATAAACTTTGTCTTATTCTCTTGGAGCACTTCAGGATGAGCTTCGGATGTGGTACATGCAGATCCCAGAAGGAAATACGTGGTTACCTATGGGATGACTAATATTTGCATGCAGGACTTCAGTTAGAACTCAAGTGAGTTGAGTTTAGTGGACTGGAGGTGCAGTTGATGGAGTTGTATTCAGTTTAGCTTTGTTAAACTGGTTGTATTTAGTCTAACTGGCAAATAGACTAGAGATGAGTTGGGTGAATTAGTTATTAATTAATTCACAAGTTATTAACTCATAATACAACTAATGAATACATCAGTTAACTCAGTTGCATGTCAGTGCATGTTCAGTTCAGCAAGGACAAGTGTTAGAGAATCAGATTGCTATCAGTTGTGGCTATAGGTGTGCACCAGATCTTGCACAATCAAGGGATTGAGTATGCCAATGAGTTTGCCCACGTATTTGCCCACATTGTAGCTTGTGCTCACGTTATTTATCCAAGGAAATACGTGGTTTCCTTGGAATTATCATCAGTTCTCATGCAGGTATTGAGCAGTGGAGGCAGGCAAGCAGCGAAGGAGATTTGAACCAGTGATTGATTCAGATCTGAGCTGTATTGTGTGTAACAGAGGAGGAGATACTTGTGAGAAGTATTATGCTGTGTAATGTTACATGACTCAATCATTAATATACAGATAGTTTGGGTTTTTAGCGAGATGCTTTCCCCGAGATACATACTGTGTTAATGTGTGAATGCTCTTGATGTTTTATGGTTATTGATGTTGCTATATTGATGATCAACGTAGAGGAGCTTATGTATTGTGTATGTTTTCCGCAATAGTACATGATCAGGATAATCTCTTTTGAATATGTGTTAAATTATTCAAAATTTCTACACATTCCAAGCAGGCTTAGTGCTCCACATTTCCTCCTCCAGTCTATAATTGAAATGAGCAAGAGAGTCAGGGAAGGAAAGCACCAATGAATTGCTCATCATGGCCTCATTAGACTCATTTTAATGGATTCCTTAAGCCATCTCATAAGCCTTGTGTTGTGGGTTGACTTTGTGGACATGGATAGGGAGGCCTACATTGAGACATAACCCTTACCTCAACACAACAAGAAGATACACCAAAATCTAGTGTTGGAGGGAGGCAAGAAGAAGAAGAAGAAGAAGAAGTAGAAGAGGAAAAGTGAAGAGAAATGATAGAAGAAGAAAAAGGAAAAGAAGAAGAAGATGCACAAAGAGCAGAAGAAGAGAGCCCCGAGGAGCCCTCTAAATCTTAGAAGACAGGAAAATAGGGGCAACAAATAAGTCTCTCACTAGGGAACACAGAACAAGAGGTGGCTGCTAACTTGGCCACACTTAGCACACCTGTCAATCCCAAGAGAAGGCATCCCAAGGAGGGCCCCTTATACTTCAAGAGGAGAAAGAGTACTAGGATCAAGCAAGGGATGTCCCAACCTCATTCAATATTCCTAATCAAAATTGAAGAGTTAGCTAGCCACCAAGAAAAAGAATTGGAGCCACGGGAAGGAAAAATTGAGAAAGTCACCTCCCCCAAAGCTAAGGGTAAACAACCTCTGACACCCATGACAAATCCAACCATTATAGCAACCACATCTAAACAAATCAAAGTACAAAATGCCTTGTTACATGAGAAAACAAAGATACTATAAGAAAAGATAGGGTTACTACAGGAAGGAACAAATTTGCTACAGGATCAAGAGAAAGTGCTACAGGAAAGGGCAACATCATCACAAGAGGAAGGAGTAGGTCCCCAAGGACTCTAGGAGCTTGAACCACAACCTCAACTTGAGTCCTATTAAAAAATTATTAAGGGAGGGAGAATTATACTAACCAAAATTGCAATACCCCTCTTCTTTGAGCTAGAAAAAGAGATAAGTTGAACCCACGAGTGGATGTTGTTGAAGAAAGTGTAACTAGGTTTAGCCTTCATAAATGTACTTTTGAAATTTGTATTTATTCATGAAACGAAATATTATTTTTGCTATATTTTTCAATGAGTTTTTTGCTCATTGAAATAGGTCTAGCACATGTTAAAGTGATATAGGTGAGTCAAAGAGTCAAAAAAAAGTTTGAAGACCCTTAAGGGCATGTTATACCATGTATATATTTTTTAAGAGTCAAAGAATATCCCTCCAAGCAAAGACGAGTCCTCTCCATGCAATGCCATCACCAAAAGGATAAAGAATGATGAAGAAAGCTCAAGACAGCCTATTGTCCTCAACTCGGCCTCAATTCAGCCTAAGTGAGGGACAATCCTCTATATATAGAGGTTGTCCACTCCTCCAATGATAAGCAACTCACCTCTGAAATCAGCGAGCAAGAGAAGTCGAGAAAAGAGTAAAAGAAGTCGAGTATAAGGAGGATCTAGTGTAGCAAATAAGGAGAAAACAGGACCGAAGTTTAAGGGGTTGTTATAAGGGTCAAACAGAATCACACATGTGAGAAAAAGAGGCCTCTTTGAAGTCATAACAGCAACAGCATATCAATCCCATATCTCTCATTGTTTGGGCTATTAACTTAGGCCTATAAGGCCTCCCACTAGAGCGAACAAGAGGCTCTCCCAAGTGAATATATAAGAATTTAAATATTAAAGGAAACCACCCACGCGTGCGAGAAACTAGGGTTGTTGTGCTGTCACATCAAGCCTACAACTACACATCAAAGAAAACAAACAAAAAACTCGGTTAGTCAAGAAAATGGAGGTATCTCCATAGGTGAAGGATCTCACTAAGTATAAAATACAAGTATCTCTTCTAGATCTCACATAAACAAGGTCTATCTCTAGTCGAAGAAGGAAGGAGGATGAATTGTTAGGGAATGAAGTGTCGGAAGAAGGAGGACGAAGTGCTTGAAAACAAAGTGCAGGAAGGAGGAATGATTTAACTTGTGCTTGGAGGATATTCTTATAAAGGGTCTAGGGTTTAGAATTGATCAATAGAAGCTTCGATAAGAGAAATTTACGAAAGGGTTTTCCTGTCTAAGAGAGAGAGGTTTTTCCCTAGCATAGAGCCAATATTTTGTGTTCTTATCTCTTGTATTTTGGTAGCAGTTTAATAAAGTAAAACACATGCATTAATAAGAAGAGAAGAAGATTAAGCTAACAAGGTAAATTGTAAAAGTGCTTCACAAATTGTTATCGAGTCTAGAAGAATCCTACTATACATCAATGCCCTAGATTCTTCAACATGGTTTCAGAGCTAAGTTGACACATCAAGGAAAGGGCATCTCAGGCACACTCACAAGGTGACTCGTCTAATAACGACATCTCAAAAACATCTACAAGGTTGAAGCATCAAGCCAAGAAGTCTCAATCACATCAAGGACAAGAAGATCTACTATGTACTATTCATCAAAAAAGACTACTAAGCAAGAAGAAAAGGTTTGTATAAAGGCACCTACAAGAAGATCAAATCAAAGAGGGACATACATGAAGCTACACCATATTCAAATGAAAAGCACTACCAATCAAGTCATCAAGCAAATCTCATCATCAAGCAAGCCCATTTGAAGAAAGAAACTTGAAGAACATCAAGATCTAAGGAAGGCAAGCCATCAAGTCTTCAAGAAGAAATCAAGTTCACTACATCTCAAACTCTATCAAGTATATGTCCCCTTTTGAATATACCTCAATGTTTTTTTGCAAGGAAAGCAACAAATTGGTTGGGACCACTAAATTCCTTGCATGGAAGAAGAGGACTAATTTACTTCTCAAACAGAATGAACTTCTAGACCTCATCAAAGGGAATATCACTATCCTTATTAAGGAACAAACTCAAGCCTTAGCCAAGTACAATAAGGATGAGACAAGAGCTCAAAGTATTCTAATAGAATCTATCAAAGACTCTCTCGTTCCTTATGTCTCCAAATTTAAAACATCAAAAGAAATCTATGATAAACTAATAGAGTTAATCTCGGTAAGCACAGTTGGAGAAGTGATATCTCTACGAAATGATTTATACAAGATGAAGATATCAAAGGAAGGAATAGCTCCCTACTTCATGAAGATCTCTGAGATGAGGGCTCAACTTCAAGAGCTAGAGGAAGTCATGCCTGATAGAGAAATGACAATAGTAGTACTCAATGCTCTACCTGAGGATTAGGACAACTTCACATCAAGAATATATGCCAAGAAGAAAGATACCCCACTAAGTGAACTATGGTCTCTATGCAAGATAGAGGAAACTAGACTCAAAGCAAAATATGATGTGGGATCAAAGGAGCAAGCATTTGCTACCATGGCTAAGAGAAAGGGAAAATTTGGAAAATTTGGTCCACAAAGATCAAGCAATAGAGATATGTCCAAATCCCATTGCTTTGGATGCAAAGAATATGGACATTACAAAGGGATTGTACTAAACTTAAGAAGGACAACAACAACAAGATAAAAAGGGAAGAAACTCATGTAACTCAAGAAGTGAAAGAAGAAGACAAGAAGTAGAAAAAGGGAGATCCTCCAAATTTCTACTATGACTAAGTCAACCTCTTTACTTAAAGTCTTCTTTCAAAGTTTTGAGTAGTATAGGAGCAAATAGAAATAGAATAGAATGCATGGTTAAAGATATCTTCTAGAATATAGGAGCATGGTATAAATATAGCTCAAGATATTCATATAGAAGGAGCATACCTATTATAGGACCTCATCCACTACAAAAGAATAATCGATCATGATTAAAATTCTTAGAAGGCCTCCATCATCAAAGGAAGAAAAATTTGCAAGATAAGGGTCTTCAAGATCCTCTGATAGAATCTTCAAACGAAGGTTCATACATTAGGGCAGATGTCTCATTGGGAGTCCCATTTATGGGATTCAAGAAAGGATGATATGCAGGCAAGAGAAGATGAAGCAAGAAAGGCCACATAAATCAAGGAGAACTATCAAATGAAGCCGAGATGATCAAAGCAGAATCAATATGAGGTATGTATGCATCAAAGTTTAAGTCATGTCATCGTACAGATTGGGTCATGGGAAAAGTTCTAGAAGCATGATCAAGAATAAAAGGACCACTTTCACCAGTGATATGCTCGAAGGCATCTATTACAATGCAATAAAGGTCAACATGAAGAAGTGATCTCATAAGGAGTATAATTTGGTTGAATAATCAATCCAAGAAGAAGCAAATGAAGAACACCATGGTCATAAAGAATCACTATCTTACAAGATTCATTAACATCTCCCGAAAGAAGGCATCACAACTCTAACAAAGGAAGAAAAAGATCAAAGGATCCTTGACAACTGGCCTTGGAGATAGTAAGGTGCAAATAATTGATTTAACTCTACAAAGATGTTATGATGAAGAAGCCATTCCAACAAAAGCACCATTTGATGTTGAAGCAATATCAGGATGAAGTCATGAAGGGCTACTAAATCAAAGTATGGGACCAACCAGGTACAACTAATCATCCATGTGATAAGTATTCTAAAGCATAGACAAGATGACAAAGGAGTAGCTAAATGACAGAAGGACCTAATATATATCAAGAAGGCCACTTTCCACGAAGGGAGTAATGACATGACAAACCAAGAAGGGAAGTGATCGATGGTCGATGCCCTACCAAGAAGAATTTAAAACAAAGACTTCATGACATCGGAGGAAAGAAGGAGATCATGTAAATAGACCCCTGAAAATGAAGTTGTTGATGAATGGACACTTCCCTAGTTAAGAGGAAGTTCTAACAAGTTCCCAACTACAAAGGAGCTTTGGCAAGTTCCTTGTCAGAGGAAACTTGGGCATGTCTTCCACAATTAAGAGGAAGAGATAGAGACAACATTTTTGTCTTCACTTGGGAAGAAAGAATGGAAGGATTGGGTAATCATCTGGCATCCGATACTCTTTGAGGATGTGTAAGGCATCCAAAACAAGAGTAGGCAAGAGAAGCGATATTCTTTGAGGGTTTGGAACCCAAGATAAGAATAGTCCTAGTAGGTCATACTCAGTGAACACCCGAGTGGGTATGTACCTTGAGAGACAATGACTAAGGTGTCTATAAGTTATTAGTCTCACCAACATTGTGCTATGATCTTATGAGATATAGAGATGTTAATCAAGGCCTTGATATGAACAATGTTGGTTACTATGATGCTATAACACATGGATTGTCAATCCGGTTTCACTTATGTGAATTCTTCAAGATTGAAAAATAGGAAAACACCTTGTAATGATTTATGAATACCTCCCTAGTTAAGAGGGAGTGTTAAAGAAAGTGTAACTAGGTTCAGTATTCATAAATTTAGTTTTGATATTTGTATTTATTCAAGAAAAGAAATATTATTTTTGTTATATTTATCAATGAGTTTCTTGTTCATTGAAATAGGTCTAGCACATGTTAAAGTGATATAGGTGAGTCAAAGAGTCAAAAGAAAGTTTGAAGACCCTTAAGGGCATGTTAACCATGTATATATTTGTATAAGGTTCAAATAATATCCCTCCAAGCAAAGAAAAGTCCTCTCCATGCAACGACATCACTGAAAGGAGCAAAAACGATGAAGAAAACTCAAGTTGACCTATTTTCCTCAAGTCAGCCTAAGGGAGTGATAGTCCTCTATATATAGAGGTTGTCCACTCCAATGACAAGCAACTCACCTCTGAAATTAGTGAGCAAGAGAAGTTGAGAAAATAGTGAAATAAGCCGAGTAAGGAGCCTCTAGTGCAACGAAGAAGGAGAAACCAAGACCGAAGTTGAAGGGGTCATTCTCAGGGTCAAACACAGTCACACGTGTGAGAAAAATAGACCTCTCTGCAGTCATAACAACAACAACATATCAATCCCATACCTCTCATTGTTTGGGATAGTAACTTAGGCTTGTAAGGCCTCCCAATAGAGCAAAGAAGAGGCTCTCCCAAGTGAAGATAGAAGAAGTTAAATATTCAAGGAAACCACCCACAAGTGCGAGAAACTAGGGCTGTTGTGCTATCACATCAAGCCTACAAGTACACATCAATAATAATAATAAAAACTCAGTTAGTCAAGAAAAGGAAGGTGTCTCCATAGGTGAAGGATCTCACTAAGTATAAAAAAAAGTATCACCTCTAGAGCTCACATAATCAAGGTCTATCTCCAGTCGAAGAATGAAGAAGGAGGAAAAAGTGTCAGGGAACAAAATGTCGGAAGAAGGAGGATGAAGTGTCATAAAACAAAGTGTAGGAAGGAGGAAGGATTTGACTTGTGCTTGGAGGATATTCTTGTCAAGGGTCTAGGGTTTGGAATTGATAAATATAAGCTTCAATAAGAAAAATTTACGAAAGGTTTTTCCTCTCTAAGAGAGAGAGGTTTTCCCTAGAAGAGAGACAATATTATGTGTTCTTGTTTCTTATATTTTGGTAGCAGTTTGATGAAGTAAACACACATGCATTAATAAGAAGAGAAGAAGATTAAGCTAATAAGATAAATTGTTATCAAGTCTAGAAGAATCCTACTATACATCAATGCCCTAGATTCTTCAACAGATATAGATTGCAAAATCTAAAAAAGTAGATGATGTGGGCCTCAAGGAGGAAAAGGTGTAACAAATGGGACAGAATTGAATGACTTAAGGATAAAGGAGTCAGTTTTGAGGAAACAACTACAGTTAGAAAAAAAGAGGCTAAGAGAGAAGTTGCAGGGAAGGTACAACTTGCCACTGTGGCAAGTTTGTCCACGGAGACGATCCAATGCAGGAAACCATCCAAGTACTATGCCATTTTCATCAAGGAACAATGGTTGCAACTCCTGTTAGTGTCGGTATCTTCATCCCTCCATCAGAGATCAAATTCTCTTGTTGCATTTCATATTAAGTGTCCCGCCCAGTCATCTGCATTCCATTAGGAACATGGATCATCTGACGGTAGTGGCTTCACAACAATTTTCCTCATGTCCCTCATGTCATTCACTTGCTGGATCATGTATGTTCATCAAAAAGGCATATACAGTTTTCTTTTCATTAAAAATCGCAAAATGTTGTCTTTAGGGTTTCATGGTCAATTAGGTCAGGGTTCCTTTAGGGTTTCGTTAATAAATGTGTCGAAGTGTTCAATAATTACCAGCAGGCCATGAGGATGTTTCATCATCAATAAATTTCATCGACAAGTGTTCGAAAATGTGTTTTTCCTCAAAACTCTGTTTTGAGGAAAAAACAGAGTATTTAGCCTTTATTGTATTAAAATCATGTAAATCTTATTTTCTTCATTGCAAATTCCTTCATCTGCACCATGGTTTCTTTCCTTAGCCTAAAGAAGCTCCAACACCTGCAAAAACAAGCAAAGTTCAGCTCATTTAGTTCATTACAAAGCCAAAATGGTGAAAAAGTCCAAAAAAACAGAGTTTGAAATCAAGTCAATTTGAAAACATTGTAAAAGTGGGTTTCATGAGCTAAAATCTTAAAAGCTCTTGGTTTATAAGTAATGCCTTCATTTGAAAAGATCATTTGTAAAAGAGAAGCAACATAGAGCACTTTTGGTAAGTGAGTAGCAAGTTGGGTGAATTTGGGTGAAATTTGCTTGGCACGGCGCACTAGGTAGGAGGCACGGCGCACTGGGCCTCAGAACTCAGTGCATTTTTGCACATGCATAGCACACTGGTGAGGTGCGGAACATTGGGTATGATGCGCGGCGCATACAGCTAAAAGGCCCGAAAAATTCGAGAACGGCCTCCAATCGCCAAAAACGCACAAAATCACTTTGTTCCAAGTAGGTTGAGCTCTACTTCTGCTGCTTATCCAAGTTTGATGTGCTTGTAATGATAGTTGATGTGGTGAGTCTTTAAACACATAATCAAACCCTACCATTTCATATTCCTCCAACCAAAATTGTTGCCTAGGATTTGACAACCACTTTGCTACCAAGTCTATCTTCTCTCTATCATTCCCTTATCCCATTTTTCCCTGATTTCCTTGCTCCCTAAGTTCCTCTACCCCCCTAAATCCACTAATCCCTTATCCCAAATTTCCTATTGTAAAATCCCAAACCCTAACCTTGTACAAAACTCCCAAAAACATCCCATATTTCCCTAAACAAATCTATCCCAACAGTCCTTAATCCCTCACTATTTTTCCCTCCCCTTATATTCCCTTATTTCACTGTTTTGTTTTTCCCTTCGTGGCAGAGGTTGAAACAATCATTAAAGACAGTCCAACACAATTTGACACATCAGCATCCATTTCTTCAGGACAGTTTTTCCACCAGTAGTCATGGAATCTAATCCTTCATCTGATTATGAAGTGGAGACCCAAAGTGACTCACCTGCAGAATGACATGCACCCAGGAGACCTCATAGAGGTGGCAGACATATCAGAGAAGAACCAACCACCCTTACTGAATTACAGGCCTGCCCTCTTGCCATCTCTTGTTTCCAGCGTCAGTCATGTTATGAATTTTGTGAGAAGGTTGCTAGTATTCAGTTTCATCATGAGTTGGCCCGCTTGTTTGTACTGCATTTACATGGTGATCAGGCCACTTTAGCTGGTGTCACCTTCACACTTACACCAAAATCCATCTTAATAGAAACCAGCATACCTAACATTGGAGAGCCATGGAACAAGAGGCAGAAAACTGACTGGTAGCACTATGAACCGTACATCAAGCCCGGCTTTTTGAGACAACTCAAGAGAGTGTTTCCTTTTCAGTACCTCAAGGATGAATATGCTCCTTTAATGAAATTGATCATGAAGTATTTCACCTGTGAGGGCCGGTTCTCCCACTTGTATGCTTATCACATTAGACTGCTGATGCATTTTACCCCGGTATGGATGATGAACATCCCTTACTTCATTTGCCGAAATATGGAGAGGATGACCACCCTTGTGCAGCACAAGACCCCTCAGCAGCAATTCAACAGTATTTACCATTTTGCTCTCATCAAAATTATGGTGGTTCATCAGCTTGGATTACAGGGCATTACTTGGGATGATTTCATCTCTCGTGAGGTTTTCAAAGCTTCACAAGGACCTTCAGAGGTTGGACATGAGACAGGTGGATCTTCCTATTAGCATGAAGGCCATGAGACTCACACTGCTACTATGCCAGTTTTCATTACTTATCAGAAGGGCACTAGACAGTTATTTGCAGCAGCAAAGCGAGTGTTATCTCCACTTGGGGTGGAAGGGGCCTCGCTTCCTACATCAACACCACAGGTACAAGACAAAGGCAAGAGGCCAAAGCAGGATGAGGGAACTTCAAGTGAGCGAGAGACTGACTGCATTCTCATTCAAGATGATGTTACAGATGTGGGCTTGCAAAGTGAAAAACTCAAGGAAATCATCCAAGAGCAGCAGATAGAAATCAAAGCCTTGTCCCTCAACTTGGACAGGGATAAGTGGATCATAAAATACTTGGAGCAGGGAAACAAGCATCTTGAAGATCAACAAGCAATCATGGAGTTACAAAACATCCGGGAGAATCGCCAAGCTGCCCAAAGGAGGAGGATTGAATTCACTTCATTAGAGCAAGAGATTAATGATGATCGAGAGACTTGGCTTGAAAGAGCCAACATCCACTTGGAGAGACTTCTAGACAAGGCCGATAGGGACAAAGTTTTGTTGAGACACATGGCTTTTCACTACATGGCACGGAACAAGGTTTGCAAGGCACGAATAAGGAATTTAAAGGCAAAACTAAGGAAGGCATCCAAAAGGAAAAAGATGCAAAAAGAGCATGATTGACTCCGAATATTGGCAGAGGCATCCTTGGCCCATCATAGCTCTTGATAGAGAAGGTCCAGCCCAAATTTCAAGAAATTTGAAGCAATTTTTGCATTTTGAAAATTGTTGCACTAAAAAACAGGGTTTTCCTCCCTATGTGTCGTGCCACGTCGTGCGCGCTTTTGCTAGGGAGCTCCAAATTACAAAAAAATTGCATTTCTAGATTTGGCATGAAAAATTATGGTTTCTTGTTAATTTCCAAGAAATTTGGGCAAGTTTTGGGCCCTCAAAGAGGTCAAAAACACTCAAAAAATGACCTCGCTACCCCTATTTTGACACACAGGAAGCAGTCTTGGGAGATTGGATTTTTGGAGGGGAAAACGGATACCAAATCCAAAACTACCACTTTTATTGAAAAGTAGACGGACAAACCTTTCCAACGAGCACACTTGGAGCTAATTTGGACATCGGGAAGGCCTCCAAAAGTGGCTCCAAACGGGCACGGCGCATAGAGGAAAAATTGCCAGTTTAACCTAGTTTTGCTCTGTTTTTCGTCCAGTTTTGCTTAGTTTGACTTTTTTACTTTCCTAATGGAAAATATATGATGTAATTTGATAAAAATTGATGGATAATGATGTAAATATGTTGGATTTTTACTTTTAGAGGTAGATTCATCAGTTTAGAGGTTGTTTCAAACTGAATGAATCAGTTTCCTTGTTTCTAGAGGCATGTTGTTATGTTGCCTAGATTCCAGTTCTCAGTTTAGGATCAGTTGGATCAGCTCCTAAACATGTGAGCTCGACCCCTAGAGGCAAGGAGGAGCTATGTTTGTCTATATTATGTTGTTTTTCAGTCATTAGCAGGGTTTGACTCTTGAGAAAGCCTTGAGCTTCATTGTACATTCATATTTTCATTTTGGCTAAGGAATTGAGACCAGGGTTTGCAGCACTCTTTGGGATTCATGTGGCGATTTATCTTGGTACAATGATTCTCTTTGTTATTTTTATTTCATTTATGTATGCCATTATCTATCTTATGTCTTCTGAACTAAGCAAACAAGAGTGTGAGTAGAATACATTAAAAATGCAATGCTCTACTTGAAGTTTGCTTTAGTTGTTTGATGTTTTTAGCTGTTTGGGGAGGATTCATGATTGCCCTTGCCCTCTTCAACACCTCACCTGTCTTTTCCCTCCACCACATTCAATTTTAAGTGCCAAAACGATTGCCTACCTTGCCCCATCGAGATCCCTGCAGGATTGTGCCTCATTCCCCGCACGCAAAACCTGCCTTCTCAACCGAGCCAATAATTCATCAATTCATTCAAAAAACCTCTTGCACACATATACCTAGCCTAAAATCAGAAGATATTTCAGTCATCTCAAGCCCCATAGATCATCATTCACTGAGTGGACCCGGAGAGAGCCATCTCCTGTCCTCGTAGGGCTAGCTACGAGGCTGAGCATGGTTTGATGCTGACCTAGAAGCTTACCTTTTCAGCCTGAAGTAAATCTAGGCTCTAACATAGTGGCAACCATAATGGGGATAAAACTTGATTGTTTGTTAGTATTCTTCGTTCTTAGATTACAGACGGAGTCTGAAGATTAGCCAGGTAGCCTTCAAAATGCTTTTGCTTTGCATTAGCGCAAGTAGATAAACGCTACTTCAGTCAGTCTCCGGTCTAGTCTTATGATCGGAAGGATTAACCTACAAACACCCCAGTAATTCTGATAATTCTAAGATTTCGGATGATAAGTTTAGGATTTGATAGGCTTAACCAATTGTTTATGTTCATTTGATCTTTTGAAAATAATACCACACTGGCTTCAAGAAGATATACCAGAGCTAATCCAGATCCAGATCTTCCTCCTGTATACGAAAATCCCAATTTGATTCTAAGACTTCTTCGTCAAGAGATCTCTATAACTCCCATGTTCAAATCCCGTTCATGTC
The DNA here is from genome assembly GCA_000404065.3 of Pinus taeda. Classification (NCBI taxonomy): domain Eukaryota; kingdom Viridiplantae; phylum Streptophyta; class Pinopsida; order Pinales; family Pinaceae; genus Pinus; species Pinus taeda. Next base: position 131,761 of record APFE030944717.1, read on the forward strand.
CTGCGATTTTTGAGTATCTTGAAGAGCTTGATTTTGGTGAGCAGTTTGAATTGTCATTGTTTGAAACCAAATCCGGAAGTGTTGTTGACTCTACTGTCCCCAATCCGTATTTTCTTGTAGATCTCGAAAGTGAAAGGGCTAATCGGTCAATTGATGATTATATTTTAACACAGCTTCAAACTTCAATTGCGGCTTCAAACCTCGTTGATTTCCTAGAAACTGCATCTGCAACTCTTAGACCTTCTACAATTGCATCTAGCTCAAGGATTCCCAATGAACTGCCCTTCATTCCCACTATCCCTGTGCAGCCTATTGTCTCAAACCAAAGGTCTACAATAAATTCATCTCCATCTACTCCTTCTACATCCAAAATTGCTTCTCCTCCGCACACCCCTCCTCATACACCTCGCACATCAGCTGCACCCACTCCCCCAGACCGGATCCACCAAGAGTGATGGTTGCTCATTTTGCACCTCTCGCGCTGCCTCAAGTTTTGGATGATATGTAAACCAATTATCAAAGCAAAATTCCTTTGTTTGATGGCATCCCTCCCAGTGTTTCAGCTCAGCAACTTGTGGACAGAATGACAGATTTCTTCGAGCGTTATGAGATCGATGCAGAAAATGTAACAATGAGACTGTTTGTACAAACATTTGGTGGTGAACTTACAAAATGGTTTAGAGCGTTGCCGGCTGCAAGTATCACCACCTTGGCCAACTTGTAAAGACAGTTCTTAGATTGCTGGGAAGTCAAGAAAAATCCTCTTCAGATCCTCGCCGAATATGATCACATCAAGCGGAATGTAAGTGAGTCTGTCCAAGATTATTGCATTCGTTTCAACTCTGTTTATAATGCAATCCCTGATCATCTAAGGCCACCCATGGGGTTAGCCTTGATTAAGTTTCCAGACGGTTTTGATACTGATATGGCCTACCAATTGAGAGAGAGGGATCCGGAAACCTTGGAAGATATGCAGAAGATTGCAGTCAGTGTGGAGGCAAATTTACTCGCCAAGAGAGCTAGAGCAAGAGCTGAGAATGCTTACCAAATAGTACCAAATAGGATACACGAATGCTTTGTCAGCTCAGCAGCGACAATATCCACTCCGAAATAGAGATGTGCCCATCAACCCAATTCAGAAAAGGTAGGAGGCAGCAGCGTCCAAGAATGATCCTCTTAATGTGCAGAAGCAAGGAAAAGAGACAGTTGATCCTACCACCAGTAAATCACCATCAGCAAATGAGAGATCCAATCAGCCAAATGGGTCAAAGGAGAAATCTGAAAAGAAGGATGTTCCAACAAAAGAGGTAGAAAAAGTTTCGGTTTTTAATTTGGAAAATGAGATTGCCAAGATAAAGATATCCATTCCTTTGACTGAGTTGATGAAGAACAGCGATTATAAAGGTCAAGTCTCCAAAATTTTGAGTTTAGATCCATCATCCGATATGGTAAATGTGAAGCATGACAATCCCGAATTTATTTTTGGGCTAGCATTGGAAGGTCAAGCTCAAGAAAGTGATGTAGCTCCTTTCTACATTAGTCTCAGGATGCATGACTTTGTGTTTCATAATGTTATGTTTGATTCTGGAGCCTCGCATAATCTCATGCCCAAAGATATCATGGAGAAATTGGGACTAGACATTACGAGGAAGTATCATGACCTTTACTCTTTCGATTCCGGGAGAGTAAGATGCATCGATCTTATCAAGGATTTGGTGGTCAGTTTGGATCAGATTCTGGCCAAAAATGTTTTGATGGATGTAGTCGTAGCGGATATACCTCCCAGATTTGGCATGCTTCTTTCCAGATCTTGGGGAGCAAAGATCAAAGGGACGATGCAGCTCGATTTCTCCTATGCTACCATTCCCGTGTTCAGCCAAATGAGGAAACTATATCGGGAACAAAAGATGAAATATATGATCACAAGCAAGGAGAAACTGGTAAATCATCCGATCAATTATGTACATACCGATCTAGAATCATTTGTTTTGTATTCAGATAGCTTTAATGATGTAAATAGCCAAATAGTTCAAGTAGAAGACGTTCCCGAAATCACTGAAAATTTCAGAGAAATCTTAAGGCAAGAGAGAAAAACCATTGTTGAGCAACCATCTAGTCAACAACAGCAAAATGACGGACAGCAAGGACAAGAAACAGCACATAAGGAATTTTAGCACTTGGAAGAGGATGAAGCGGGCCTAAGGGTCATGGATTCTGACGGTGCGGTAGGAAGGGAAGGCGCTGGTATTGGCATATGGATTCGCAGCCCCGTTTTCGCCCCAAACAAAGTGCCAAGCAATGTAAGGGTCTGCTCCTATAAACTAGCTTTTGATTATTCGAATAACGAGGCCGAATATGAAGCTTTGATTGCTGGTTTAAATTTTTTTAGAAAGCTGAATGCCAAAAGGATTTAAGTTTATGGTGACTCCGAGCTGGTGATCAAGCAAGTAAAGGGAGAATATCAAGCAAAACATCCTAGAATACGAGCTTACCGAAATGCAGTGCTTGATATTTTGAGAGTATTTTCATATTATACTTTAACTTGTGTTCCTTATGCTCAGAACATCATTGCCGATTCACTTGCAACAGCAGCAAGTAATCTGAAAGTTCCAATGAACTCAAACAATAAGTTTGAGATTCACGTGAAACACCACCCAGCTGTCCTAGACAACCAAAGGTATTGGCAAGTGTTCCAAGATGATGATGAGATCAACGAATTTCTGCAGAACAAAGGTAAATTTCAGGACATTTCTATTGATGTGGAATATGATGATGGTGATACGGATTTAGAGGTAAATCACATGGAGGTTTTGCAGCTTAAAGACAACATCATTCCTAAAGATCTAATCCCTTTAGAGGAACTACTCGATCATGATGATGTGGCTCGAAAACCAAGCTTGCAGCCAACCGAAAAGGGTGTTGAGGACGTGAATATCGGCTCAGCTGAAAATCCCAAGATGGTAAATTATCAAAAGCATTGCCTCCACGGGTAAAGGCCAAATATATCAGCTTGTTATCTTCCTTCACTGATGTTTTTTCTTGGGATTATTCAGATTTGAAGTCATACGATACAAGTATCATTCAGCATGTCATTCCACTCAAGCCTAATCAAAAGCCATTTCGTCAAAAGATGAGGAGAATAAATCCGAAGTCGCTACCCTCAATTGAGAAGGAAGTGAACCGATTGTATAAGGCTGGTATCATAGTTCCCATAAGGTTTTCAGATTGGATTTCAAACTTGGTGCCCGTACGCAAGAAGACAGGTGAGATTCGGTTATGTATTGATTTTAGAAATCTGAACAAAGTCTCCTTGAAGGACAACTATCCATTACCCAAGATGGATCATATACTTCAGCGAGTAGTTGGAGCATCCAGGATGTCGCTACTCGATGGTTATTCGGGTTATCACCAAATTCTGGTCCATGAAGATGATCGTGACAAAACAGATTTTACTACTCCATGGGGAACCTTTCACTATGCAAAGATGCCTTTTGGATTGAAAAATGTTGGTGCAACTTTTCAACGGGCGATGGATATCGCATTTGCCAATGAAAAAGATGTTTTCCTTGTTGTTTCTCTTAATGACCTAACTATTTTCTCAAATTCAGATGAAGATCATTTGTATCATTTGAAAATTGTCTTTCAGCGGTGTAGGAAGTATGACATCTCACTCAATCCAAAGAAGAGTTTGTTCGCAATGGATAAGGGCAAACTTCTTGGGCACATCATCTCAAAGGAGGGAATTTGTATAGACCCAGCTCGGGTGGAAGCTATTACAAAGATTGATTTCCCACGCAGTAAGAAAGAAATCCAATCCTTCAATGGTAAGATAATTTTTTTACGTCGCTTTATACCCAATCTTGCAAAACACTTGAGAGAGATCACCAACATGCTCAAAAAGGATAGTGTAGTAAGGTGGACAGAGGAAGCAGTAAAATCTTTCAATCTAGTCAAATTAGCACTTTCTTCAACTTTGGTTTTGATCAGCCCGGACTATACTCAGGATTTTATTTTGTTTTCATTGGCCTCGGATCATACCATGGCAGCAGTCTTGATGCAAAAAAGGGACCAGTTCGAGAAGCCCATCGCTTTTTTCAGCAGAACCATAAGGGATGCAGCATTGAAGTATAATATTATTGAGAAATAGGCCCCTGCTTTGGTAAAGGCATTGAAGGACTTTCAGGTTTATATTTTACATTCTCACATCCTCCCTTATGTTCCTAACGCTACTGTCAAGGATGTCCTAGTGCAAACAGATCCGGAGGGGAGAAGAGGCAAATGGATTGCTGCCTTGTTGGAGTATGATCTGGAAATTAAACCAACGAAGCTCATTAAAGGCCAAGGGCTGGATAAACGGATGGTTGAGTCAAATATGCATGTCCTCGACATCAATCCCATTGCTACTATGTCCGAGGAAAATGAAGAGAATCCACCCGTACAGGTATCAGACATGTTCCTCCTTTCTTCTTGGTATTCTGACATAATTTATGTACTCCAAAATCTGTCATCACCACCCAGAATGGCTAAAAACAAAAGTAGGACATTGAAATTGAAAGCTGCAAAATTTTGTGTCATGAATGGTGCACTTTATTGGAAATACCCTGGTGGTATTTTACTCAATTGTTTAGTGGAAGAAGAAGCCAAACAGGTAATGGAGGAGTTTCACAAAGGAGATTACGGGGGCCATCTTTTCTGGAAGATGACCACCAATAAAATCTTGAGAGTCGGGTATTTGGCCAACCCTTTTTGCTGATGTGTACAAAATAGTGGCCAGATGTCATGAGTGTCAGATTTTCCAAGGTAAGAGGAAGTTGCAGCCTTTGCCACTCAAACCCATTGAAGTCAGTGCTCCATTTCAGCAGTGGGGTTTGGATTTCATCGGTGAAATTCATCCTTCTTCCTCAACATAGCATAAGTGGATCCTCACGGTGACGGATTACTTCACCAAATGGATAGAGGCAATTCCTACAAGATAGGCCACTGACTCGGTAATTATCTCCTTTCTTGAAAATAACATTTTGTCTCGTTTTGGGTGTCCCAATAAGTTGATCACCAATAATGCAGTAGCCTTCAAATCGAAAAGAATGATTGATTTTTGTCATAAGTATCAAATCACTTTGGGGCATTCGACTGCCTATTATCCACAGGGCAATGGATTGGTCAAATCCTCAAATAAATCTCTTGCCAATATCATCAAGAAGCTGCTGGAAATTAACAAGAAAGTTTGGCACAAAAAGCTGGTCAATGCACTTTGGGCAGACAGGGTAAGTCACAAAAAGTCCATAGGCATGTCTCCTTTTGAAATTGTATATGGTGTAGACACAGTTTTCCCAACTTCTTTGGCAGTCCTGGTGGTCAAACTTTTGCAAGAAGCAGGCAGCGAAGAGGATGGTTTGTAGCGGAGGATTAATCAAATGATTCATTTGCAGCAGACCAGGGAGGAGGTATCTCAAAATAATTCCAAGTTACAGGAAATAATCAAGAGAATATATGATTAAAAAGCAAAGGCAGACAGTTTTGAGATATGAGATATAGTGTTGAAATGGGATGCAAGGAATGAGGAGAAAGGTAAACATGGAAAATTCGAAAATCTTTGGAAAGGACCATACAAGATCGCTGCATATTGGGGCCAGAATTCTTTCTTGTTGCAAGAATTGAATGGCGAAGATTATCCGGGTGGAGCAGTCAATGGTCGGCTCCTTAAACAGTATTATTTGTGACATGTTTTCTACGGTTCTATTCATCATTGTATATACCGGCTTGTTTAAATGCCATTGCAAGTGTGTATTGTTTTCATTCTTTAGCTTGGGGCCCGAGGTGAAGGCTATAAAGCTGGCGTTTGATTTTAGTTTTGGTTTGGTTCATTAGAATTATGTCAGTCAGTCAATTTCAGTCTTGAAAATGGGTCAATTTTGAGTCAAGTTCAGTCCTGAAATCGAGTCTTTCAGTTAAGAGTTCAGTTTTGTTTTGTTGAAGTTATTGACTCCATAGCCCAATGGACGAAGGCACTATCAGCTTTCCCAGAGATCTGTAGTTCTTGGTACCCCCAAGGAGCTACCATCCCCATTGGAGCCAATGTTAGTGTCGGTATCTTCATCCGTCCGTCAAAGATCAATTCTCTTGTTGCATTTCATATTAGGTGTCTCGCCCAGTCATCTGAATTCCATTAGGCACATGGATCTTCTAACAGTAGTGGCTTCACAACAATTTTCCTCATGTCCCTCATGTCATTCACCTGTTGGATCATGTTTGTTCATCAAAAAGGCATATACAGTTTTCTTTTCATTAAAAATCACAAAATGTTGTCTTTAGGGTTTCATGGTCAATTAGGTAAGGGTTCCTTTAGGGTTTCGTTAATAAATGTGTCGAAGTGTTCAATAATTACCAGCAGGCCATGAGGATGTTTCATCATCAATAAATTTCATCGACAAGTGTTCGAAAATGTGTTTTTCCTCAAAACTCTATTTTGAGGGAAAAAATGAGTATTTAGCCTTTATTGTATTAAAATCATGTAAATTTTGTTTTCTTCATTGCAAATTCCTTCATCTGCACCCTGGTTTCTTTCCTTGGCCTAAAGAAGCTCCAACACCTGCAAAAACAAGCAAAGTTTAGCTCATTTAGTTCATCACAAAGCCAAAAAGGTGAAAAAGTCCAGAAAAACAAAGTTTGAAATCAAGTCAATTTGAAAACATTGTAAAAGTGGGTTTCATGAGCTAAAATCTTAAAAGCTCTTGGTTTATAAGTAATGCCTTCATTTGAAAATATCATTTGTAAAAGAGAAGCAACAGAGAGCAATTTTGGTAAGTGAGTAGCAAGTTGGGTGAATTTGGGTGAAATTTGCTTGGCGCAGCACACTAGGCAGGAGGTGCGGCGCACTGGGCCTCAGAACTCAGTGCATTTTTGCATAGGCACGGCGCACTGGTGAGGTGCGGCGCATTGAGTATGCTGCACGGCGCATGTAGCTAAAAGGCCCGAAAAATTCCAGAACGGCCTCCAATCGCCAAAAACGCACAAAATCACTTTGTTCCAAGTAGGTTGAGCTCTACTTCTACTGCTTATCCAAGTTTGATGCGCTTGTTATGATAGTTGATGCGGTGAGTCTTTAAACACATAATAAAACCCTACCATTTCATATTCCTCCAACCAAAATTCTTGCCTAGGGTTTGACAACCACTTTGCTACCAAGTCTATCTTCTCTCTATCATTCCCTTATCCCATTTTTCCCTGATTTCCTTGCTCCCTAAGTTCCTCTACCCCCCTAAATCCACTAATCCCCTATCCCAAATTTCCTATTGTAAAATCCCAAACCCTAACCTTGTACAAAACTCCCAAAAACATCCCATATTTCCCTAAACAAATCTATCCCAACAGTGCTTAATCCCTCACCATTTTTCCCTCCCCTTATATTCCCTTATTTCACTGTTTTGTTTTTCCCTTCGTGGAAGAGGCTGAAACAATCATTAAAGACAGTCCAACACAGTTTAACACATCAGCATCCATTTCTTCAGGACATTTTTGCCACCAGTAGTCATGGCATCTAATCCTTCATCTGATTATGAAGTGGAGACCCAAAGTGACTCACTTGCAAAAGGACATGCACACAAGAGGCCTCATAGAGGTGGCAGACATATCAAAGAAGAACCAACCACCATTACTGAATTACAGGCCTGCCCTCTTGCCATCTCTTGTTTCTAGCGTCAGTCATGTTATGAATTTTGTGAGAAGGTTGCTAGTATTAGTTTCATCATGAGTTGGCCCGCTTGTTTGTACTGCATTTACATGGTGATCAAGCCACTTTAGCTGGTGTCACCTTCACACTTACACCAGAATCCATCTCAATAGCAACCGGCATACCTAACATTGGAGAGCCATGGAACAAGAGGCAGAAAATTCACTGGCAGCACTATGAACCCTACATCAAGCCCGACTTTTTGAGATAGCTCAAGGGAGTGTTTCCTTTTCGGTACCTCAAGGATGAATATGCTCCTTTAATGAAATTAATCATGAAGTATTTCACCTGTGAGGGCCGGTTCTCCCACTTGTATGCTTATCACATTAGACTGCTGATGCATTTTACCCAGGTATGAATGATGAACATCCCTTACTTCATGTGCCGAAACATAGAGAGGATGACCACCCTTATGCAACACAAGACCCCTCAACAACAGTTCAACAGTATTTACCATTTTGCTCTCATCAAAATTGTGGTGGTTCATCAGCTTGGATTATAGGGCATTACTTGAGATGATTTCATCTCTCGTGAGGTTTTTAGAGCTTCACAAGGACCTTCAGATGTTGGATATGAGACAGGTGGATCTTCCTATCAGCATGAAGGCCATGAGACTCACATTGCTACTATGCCAGTTTTCATTACTTATCAGAAGGGCACTAGACAGTTATTTGCAACAGCAAAGCGAGTGTTATCTCCACCTGGGGTGGAAGGGGCCTTGCTTCCGACATCGACACCACAGGTACAGGACAAAGGCAAGAGGCTAATGTAGTATGAGGGGCCTTCAAGTGAGCGAGAGACTGATTTCATTCTCATTCAAGATGATGTTACAGATGTGGGCCTGCAAAGTGCAAAACTCAAGGAAATCATCCAAGAGCAGCAGATAGAAATCAAAGCCTTGTCCCTCAAATTGGAGAGGGCTAAGTGGATCATAAAATATTTGGAGCAGAGGAACAAGCAGCTTGAAGATCAGCAAGCAATCATGGAGTTACAAAACATCCGGGAGAATCGCCAAGCTGCCCAAAGGAGGAGGATTGAATTCACTTCATTAGAGCAAAGAGATTAATGATGATCGAGAGTCTTGGCTTGAAAGAGCCAACATCCACTTGGAGAGATTGCTGGACAAGGTCGATAGGGACAAAGCTTTGCTGAGACACATGGCTCTTCACTACATGGCACGGAACAAGGTTTGCAAGGCACGAATAAGGAATTTAAAGGCAAAACTAAGGAAGGCATCCAAAAGGCAAAAGAGGCAAAAGAGCATGATCGACTTTGGATATTGACCGAGGCATCCTTGGCCCATCATAGCTCTTGATAGAGAAGGTCCAGCCCAAATTTCAAGAAATTTGGAGCAATTTTTGCATTTTGAAAATTTTTGGACTAAAAAACAGGGTTTTCCTCCCTATGCGTCGTGCCACATGGCGCGCGCTTTTGCTAGGGAGCTCCAAATTACAAAAACTTTGCATTTCTGGATTTGGCATGAAAAATTATGGTTTCTTGTTCATGGCCAAGAAATTTGGGCAAGTTTTGGGCCCTCAAAGAGGTAAAAACACTCAAAAAATGACCTCACTACCCCTATTTTGACACACAAGAAAAAGTCTTGGGAGATTGGATTTTTGGAGGGGAAAATTGACACCAAATCTAGAAATTACACTTGGATTGGAAAGTAGACAGATAGACCTTTCCAATGAGCACACTTGGAGCTGATTTGGACATCGGGAAGGCCTTCAAAAGTGGCTCCAAAGAGGCGCAGCGCATAGAGGAAAAATTGCCAGTTTGACCCAGTTTTGCTCTGTTTTTCGTCCAGTTTTGCGTAGTTTGACTTTTTTACTTTCCTAATGGCAAATATATGATGTAATTTGATAAACATTGATGTATCATGATGTAAATATGTTGTAATTTTACTTGTAGAGGTAGATTCATCAGTTTAGAGGTTGTTTCAAACTGAATGAATCAGTTTCCTTGTTTCTAGAGGCATGATGTTATGTTGCCTAGATTCCAGTTCTCAGTTTAGGATCAATTGGATCAGCTCTAAACATGTGATCTCGACCCCTAGAGGCAAGGAGGAGCTAGGTTTTTCTATATTATTTTGTTTTTCATAAGCAGGGTTGGACCCTTGAGAAATCCTTGAGCTTCATTGTGCATTCATATTTTCATTTTGGCTAAGGAACTGAGACCAGGGTTTGCAGCACTCTTTGGGATTCATGTGGCAATTTATCTTGGTGCAATGCTTCTCTTTGTTATTGTTATTTTGTTTGTGTATGCCATTATCTATCTTATGTCTTCTGAACTAAACAAACAAGAGTGTAAGTAGAATACATTGAAAATGCAATGCTCTACTTGAAGTTTGCTTTAGTTGTTTGATGTTTTCAACTGTTTGGGGAGGATTCATGATTTCCCTTTCCCTCTTCAACACCTCACCTATCTTTTTCCTCCACCTCATTCAATTTTAAGTGCCAAAACAATTGCCTACCTTGCCCCATCGAGATCCCTGCAGGACTGTGCCTCATTCCCCGCACCCAAAACCTACCTTCTCAACCAATCCAATAATTCATCAATTCATTCAAAAAACCTCTTGCACACATATACCTAGCCTAAAATCAGAAGATATTTCAGTCATCTCAAGCCCCATAGATCATCATTCACTGAGTTGACCCGGAGAGAGCTCTCTCCTGGCCTCGTAGGGCTAGCTACGAGGCTGAGCGTGGTTTGATGTGGACCTAGAAGCTTACCTTTTTAGCCTGAGGTAAATCTAGGCTCTAACGACTCCAAATCAAAACATTGGCACAATATGGCTCCCTACCATTCCAAGATTATATAAGTTTCATTGACTTTTTCCAAAAGGTAAGCACTAAGGATAGAGCCAAATTGGTTGAATTCTATATGCACAACATGATCCTCACATGCATGAAATTTTGGGGCCTGTTGTGTTGTACAACAACCCCCCATTTCTAAAAAAAAAAAAAAAATAAAATAAATAAAAAATAAAAAAAAAAATAATAAAAAAAAAAAAAAAAAAAAAAAAAAAAAAATAAAAAAAAAAAATTACAATATCTTAATATGATATGGGTCCCTTTTTAAACAAACTTAGTTAGATTTGTGAGTTCATAAATAAAATTGGTATTAACCTCATAATAAGAAAAATCTTCATTAAAAGGCCCAATGTAAATAAATCATTTTATAAAGCATTTTGATTAAAAAACAAAGTGTTCCTTTAAAATATTATAAAACAATTCTACATTGTGATAAAGCGATCGGAGATCGCATATCACAATGACAAAGGGACATACACAAAACAAAGCTTCATCCAATCCTTTGATCTGATATCGCAATCGGAAATCGACAATGTTAATAATAAAGGGACATAGGTAAAGGCCTAATCAAATCTCCTGATGCAATAAAGGAAATCGCAATCAACAATCAACGATGTCATAAGCCAAAGAAACACATGCAAAGCCCTCATTAAACCTTATGATCTGATATCGCAATCGGCAAATGGTGGAGTCATATGACAAAAGGATAAAAGCTTAAGCCAAATCCCGACTGCGATCAATTGATTGGGTGCGCAACTCAAAAGGTAAATATACGTTGAAAAATGGTTTGCATGCATAATACCCATCTCCATTATATTATAATATTACCTTTCGCCAATCGGAGATATTCATTGCAAGTGCTAAAGCCCTTCCCTTTGACACTCCCGATTGCGATTTGTGATTTATCGCCAATCGTCGATCGATGAAATCTAAAGCACGATTGAAATAATCATTCGGTATACGATTGACGAGATAGGTGTTTATGGTATTTACTCACCACTACTGGCAATTCGAACGGCTATTAAATTTTACAGTTAAGGGTAGATCCTTGAAAAGATTTTATCCATGGTAATCCTTAACTGTATTTAATTTATCATATGTCAATCACCATAATTCTATTCATTTTTATATTGGATTTTAGCGACACTATCTCTGTATTACGGTTTGCATTTCTCTATTTAGAGTCTCTCTGAACCCATTAATCCAGAGAAAATGGGGAAGAAATCAAAGAATTCCAGAGCAACTCCTGCAGCCAAAGAACCAAAACACAGCAAGAAGGGATTAATCTCATATACGACATGTCTTGGTCTGGGAAATACCAGCTAGGAAAGCATTTATAATTTGATAGAAGCAGAGGAGCCTAAAGAATTAGAAGTGGAAGCAACAGCTGATTCAATCGACAAGTCAAAGGGAACACTCAAAGAGTTTACCTGTTCATTCCTTCACATAATAGTAGCGTGGGCCAAAATCTTATCGTATACTGACGTGGTAAGATATGTGGTTGAGAAAATCCCAACTTCAGATAGAACATTTTCCACAATTGATGGAAGGATATTCAGCTCATTCAAGCCTGAAGATCTCAAGCAAATGTATCATTTACCTCCACCTGAGAAGCGATACAACAAGGCATTTCTAGATAAATTTACACAGGAAAATGACTCGGAATCAGCTCCAATCAAGCAATGGAGGCATTTCCCAGAGAAACACAAGCATGAGTCCTCGGGTAAGTAATTTGTTGACTCGTTAGCTTTCCCTTATTACTATGTTGGAGTTATGATGTGTAGATTGTGGGGACAACATGATTCTGCCAAATTCACTATAGATATGGTCCCGCTAATGGAAGCTGCAATTAATGGTTATGTTATGGATTGGGAAAATATTTTGTCTGATAGACTAGCCACTGAGATTTTAGATTAGAGAAGGAATGCATATAAAACTTCCCGGACCATTCCCCCTTCTACAACAGTGCATATATTATGGACACTATTTGTTTTAATTATGAGTACCCGACACTCAGATGGAAGTGGACTGCGCAAGATCCGAACCTGATTCATATTTATCAAAAGCAGTTGTGGAAGGCACACTATAAAATCACCTGTACATAATTTTTAATGGTTTTGTTTTACCTATATATTATTCTATTTTCAATAAGCCTGCTCCCAGGATATCCCAGGAAGAAGAAATTTACTTGACAGCAATAGGTAGTTGGTTTGGGGAGGAGAAATTTACCTATGTAAGGCTTTTTGGCTGCCTCACTAAACCCCATGTCCTCCCCTTGTATGTGCCTGATAAATTGTTAGCACGGGAATTAGCATATCAAATAACTGTTGAAGGGACTTCAAGAACCCTTAGGGATTCAAAGAAACAGTTGTGGCCTATATTTCCCCTACGATGTGGCATTTTCACCCTACATCACTACAAGCATGCAGAGAAAAAGGCAGAAAAGATTCAAATGTTGAATCTTGCCACCATTCCTAACAGGCAATATGATCCAAGAAAGGTTTCCCTTAACGTCACTGCTCAAGCTAAACTTTCCAAATTCGATTATGAAGCGGGTGACTTTGACGATTTATTTTCTTTGGCCGATACATTCTTTCAATTTAAAGGATTGGCTAGAATCAAGTATCAAGAAGAGGGGCTAGAAACGTTCAATAGTGTCAAATCCCAGAGGTTACAAACTCTGCCTTCGGACCTATTAGCAACAACCCTTACAGATCAACCCCAGAGCCAAATCGAACATTAAGTAGCTAACAAGACTCCTGTAGTTGAAAAGATTCATGAAAAAAAAGAAAAATTGCCAGAACAGGAGCGGGGATAAGGAAAAAGCAGTGAACTCATTGATTCAAACATTTATGTTGATCCCAAACTGCTCAATGAATGGCAACAATTTGACTCAATCATCAGTAATACTGAGAGCCTACAAGGATTTAGCACACCAAAGGTGACAACTGGTCAAAATACAGCAACTAATACAGTTCTGAATGAAGGAACTAGCAGCCCACCCATGACTCAAAAGGATGTAGAAATAATTCCTGAGAATCCTGTTAGAGCTCAAATCTGCCTTAGGCTGAAGGAAGGCAATATTCAAGATAACACCATACCACACTCTGCCTCGTAGCTAGCCCTACGAGGACAGGAGAGGGATCTCTCTGAGTCACCTCAGTAAAAAAAAACAATAGGGTCTTAGATGACTTAAATTGGATATTGATTTTAGGCTAGTAAATAGATATGAAAGAGAGTTTATTGAATGACTGAATTTTCTGGGCTGTATGGGACAAAGGTCAGCCTAAGCTGAGAAATAAATCAAAGATACAAAATATTTTGTGAGGCAAGACAGGCAGGAGGTTTAGCAGTCGAACTGAAATAATATGAAGTGGAAAGACTTGTTGAGAAAGCTGAAAAGGGCATGCACATGAATCCTTTTCAGACAGAAGAAGAGACACAAAGCATGAATGCCTTCCCAAGCCAGAGCAGTAAACTGGATTCCACCTTTCTTACTTAAAAGCATTCAACTGGAAATGATCAATAATGGACAATGAAACGTAACAAGGTACATATGAAACAAAAAGGAGAAACAAATGCTAAACTCATACCACATGAATCTCATGAATTAGAGCTACATCATTTCATTAATTCTCTGCCAAAACTATACAGTGAAAGCACTGGGTTGTTTCCTCCACACTACTCCCAGAAATTCCAACCCCCTTACAAATGATTTTTCAATACAATACATAGACTCAATCTATGGGAAAACAGATCGACACTAATGGGGAGCTGTTTAATCATTAACTAATAAAAGCTAGAAAGCCAACCACCTACTCTGAAAAAGAGCAACGTTACAGCTTGTTTTTCTCTGGTGACCAATTAAAAGACAAAAAATGTAGCGTGGATCCCATGAAATCGTGGCTTGAGTACAAAAATAGACCATACGTTCCTATCTCTCTGCTGTGGTTGATATCTTCGTTCTATTTTTGGCTTTCGGTCCTTGAATTTTCACTTTGCCTTTGCCATTTGAAAAAAAGCCAACTTCTTAATAAAAATAGTTTTGAAATTTGCCTTTAATGACAGGAAGCAGAGTTCCGCCAATCCCAAACTGACACCCCTTGGACAATTGTAGTTTTCCCATCGACTCCTCCAGCATTTGTCCATTATTAATTTAAAAGCGGACTGGTATATCAAGAGATGATTGTAATTTTTTATTTTTTTTACGAAATCCCTCTTCCATCTTTGTTTATGGAGCATGCCAGTATTACAATAGACTGAGAGTAACATTTCATACATTCTTGAGAGCTAGTCAAAACAATGATCTACCATATTACGTGTAGCATTTGAAATTGGCCCAGATAACCGCCTTTGCCTTAGACCATCATGATTCAACTACCCAGCATCAAAAGATGCTTCCAAAATTAGTATCTTCAATGGAGGACGAACGCCTAAGTTTGCTTCATCTATAACATAATTTGCATTCCACATATCTTTTGATGGTGTAACTGGGGATGATGAACCAACACGTAGCCTGTGAAGTGCAACAATTGTTTCTCCCATAAAACCGGCTTGTAGCAGAAAATTTGAGTCATTTCGGAAATTTGAGGAAGAACTGGTGACAAACTGCTTTGGAGGCTCTACGCACCGCGCACAAGCCCAGTGCACGTGCCACGTGGATGCACCGCGCCCTTTGGAAAATGCGCAGTGCATTTCGACTCTATGCGTCGCGCTCTGTGGGTGCGTTGCACCCTATCCCAATGCGCCGCGCTAAATACAATCACACAATCGGCCTTCAAACTCACAATTTCATTCCTCCATTCAACTTTGAATCAATTTCTTGGATGCAAATGGCTATTCAAACATTGAAATATCTATATCAAATCATGGCTTTGATTTCCTCTTTGTAAAGACCCACTTTGTAATGTTTCAATATTGACATTTCTTCACTTTAATACAACTCTGTTTTTCAACATTTCCTTTTTTATTTTCTGGGCTTTGAATAATGGCTTCTTGGTTGATTTTTGCAGGGATGGTGGCATGTTTTGACCAAGGAAGACCAGGGTTGTGCCTGGAGAATTCAATAACTGAAGAACATTTGAAAATGTTACAAAAGACAAAATATTGACTTTTCTTCAAAACAGAGTTTTGAAGAACAGTCATAATCCATCAATATGACGTTGAAATTTGCGAAATAAAAAAACATGTGTAGAACCTCCCTCTAGCCTACTGGAATTAAACCCTAGACCTAATGACTTAAATAACTCTTTGCTGACCTAGACATCAAACAGGACTATAAATGACCTTAAAATTGATTCGACAAACAAACCTAAACCAGCAGGATAAGGCATGAGGGGAAATAACTGGCAAGACCCTTCCATCAGATTATGGCATGCTCCTAGCAGAATGTGGAAGAATGAACTTTACGAAACACCTAAAAATGAAATGCAAAAAGAGTTTTGATCTCTGACGGAGGACTGACAAGACCGACTCTAACAAATCCATCCGATGAAATTGTTCTACATGTAGAAGAAATACCACCCTTGGATGTCTTCTACAGCCCTAAGCATAGGGCTATAATAAAGAAACAAAGGAAAAAGAGGAAAATTGATCAATCTCCTCTTTTTCCTTCACAAATGGAGATAATAGATGTGGTATGGAGAGAAGAAGTCAACCCTTCTGAAGATCTCACTAAACTCTCTCAGTATGTTGGAGCATACACGGCAGCTACAATGGACAAAGCATCGGAGGCAAGCAACTTGCTTAAAGAAAAATATCAAGCAATTATTTTGTTGGAGGCATAGGTACAAGAGAAGCAGCAGAGGATAGAGCAGTTGCAACAACAGTTAGCAACCCAGAGGCAGTACAATGATCAATTAAATGAGCAGTTGCTCAAAGAAAAACAAAGGATTAATCAACATGCAATTCAAAAACAACAGGAACTATCTCAGGCATTGAGCAAGCTGCGATCATTAAACGAACAGTTGAGCAAATCGAAAGAAGAATAGATCACTCAACTATCACTGCAAATAGAAAGGTTCAAAGAATATCCCCAAGTGAGAGAATTTAGATCGAAGGCTCTCCAGATTATGAAAGCATTATCTAATCAATTGAGCTTATTATGTCATAATATCTCTCTCGTTCTTCCCTTATGTGAAATCCCGTCATCTATGATTGATAAGTCAGTTGATGCAAGACAAAAATTGGAGCAAGCAAATGAAATATTAACAGAGTTTCTCTCTTGGCAAGAAACCAAAGAAGGAAAAGCTGCAAATCTATCCCAAATTCTGGAATCGCGTAAAGAAATTCTATTCCTTGAATGGCAATCTCAACTAATCAAAGCAGAAAGGGCGACATCAAGATGTAGATCGGCAACTAGTAATCTGGTTGAATTGATTAATGACACTCTTAATTTATCAAATTTAATCATAGAGTGTACTCTAGGGAAACTTCCATCAGTGAAAGCATTAGAGCAGACATGGAAACAGGAGCTGGAAAAGAGGGAAAGATTGATCGCAGGAATTCAAACTTTAGCATGGGAAACCTTTTGGTTCTTCCTTGTTAAACAATATAGTCTGAGCGAACATTGATGAAATGCCTCACCTATGCAATCGATTATATGATTCCTGAAATTACTAATGCCACTTACACTGCCCAGTTACATTCGCGAATGAGTCATCCTCCAGAACTGCAACCAATGCTCGCCATTTGCTAGCTCAAGCCACAAGATAATAAGCCAAAACAATGAACCATTCTGACCCACTGCAAGCAAGCCTATTTCGGGGATATTTTCATATATTTGTGATTTGATTATACCATCACATTGCATTTTTATTTCATAGTTTGTTAGCTTAGATAGTATTTATAGAACCTTTCATGTTTTTAGAAAGGGTCCTAAAATTTTGTATTAAGACTTGGATCGGAAGTTGCACTATTGTGCTTCCGATATATTTTTTTTTTATAAAACTGGACCTGAATTCTAAGTTTTAATGAAGAATACTTTTATGTGATATGCATTATTGCTTCTTGTAAAAGTATTTCCAAGTTGAAAGGCGAAATTTGAATGTAATTCATATCGGAAGAGACTCAAATACATATGGTACTAGTATCTATGTTTTTGCTTCATGCTTTTATGTGAATCAGCATTTACTTGTTTTGCTATTATTGATATATGTATATACTTTCACAGCAATTCTTTGACTTATCACTATTGAATGTTTAAGAGTTGTTATTTTTCATACATATGTGTGTCAATGATATATAAAATTAGTGTAATAATGTTTTAATTATTACTTTGTTCAACTACTTGAACAAAGTAATTAGCATATGAATAAATATTTTTGTTTATAAGTAGAGTCATCTATATGCCTACTTGTCAATAAGAATCATAAAAAATTACACTAGGAGAAAGACTTCTCGGGACAAATTAGTTATTTATATTGTTTCACTTTTGAATAAATCATCCATCATTCCCATTAGATATTAAAAAACCAACCACTTATCCATCCCATTGATAAATCAATTGGGAAACGGGTCCCATTATATCCAGTTGGAGCCACCACACCAAACGGAAAAGGAGCTGCCTTTAAGGTCCGGAGTAGGTGGTTTTCCCCGATGTTGATGCAGCGATTTTCAAGGCATCAACATTTTTGGCACTATAAGGAGGGCATAAAATGTGAATGGTGAGCAAACCCAAATCTACAATCTATTCTGAGAGTAAATCTCCCTCCACCACACCTCCGAATTCTCCCTTGCATGCTGAAACTCCGGTTTCCAAGCAAAAAGTTGAGAAATCAATGACCACTGCTCAACCCCAAAATATCTCAGATAAATTAACTCCAGAATCTCCTGAAGTATAGTCTCTAATCCACAAACTTCAAGGATTCTCAATATCACCACAGAAATCCAAGTTATCTGAAGGCAATGTAACTTCGCAATTCGTTCCTTCTCACCCCCTCACAAGACTTCAAAGTGAAAAGCTTGGTATTGAACCTACTGAGTTACCTTTGCCTAAAAGGAAACAAGCAAGGAAGACAATTGAAGGGTCTGATAGTGAAACTCTCTCATCATCATCATCCATTTCATCTTCTCCAGTGTGAAGTCAACCATCCACTCCTCCACTCCAGATTGTCTTTCAACAGGGAACTGGAACTTCATCTGTTTCTCAACCTTCTCAAACAACAATATCTGCCCCTTCCCAGTCATTTGCAAATTCATCGGCACTATCATCTATTAGTAGCTAGACAATGGCATAAAACCCATGGAACAATCCTGGTGCAGTCACAATGTCTGCACCTTTGCACCCATTGCCAGCTCATCCTGAAAAATGGTTGCCAAAATTCAATCCAGATGCAGGCATATAGGCAGATGAACACATAAACAACTTTATGTTGTCAATCAACTTAAAAGGAATTACTAAGGAAGATGTGGTTGTCAGACTTTTCCCTTATACCCTACAAGGATCAGCCGAGTCTTGGTATGTTTCCTTACCATCAGGATCCATTACTAGTTGGAATGTTTTCCAAGAACAGTTCTTAACTAAATATGGTGATGACAGATCTGTAGCAACATTGATCAATGATCTTTCAAATCTTAGAACAGAGTCCAAAGAGCCTATAAAAGAGTTCAATTCACAATTTAATAAACTTTTAAATAAGATTCCTACTGCCTCTAAACCAAGTAAACAAGTTAGAAGTGAATGGTATATAACAGCTTTACCTTCAAACATAGCTATCTTTGTAGATAGAGCTGCAAAACCTACTCTAGCAGAAAATATGAAAGAGGCACTTGTTGTAGAAAAACATCTTATCGCCTTAGAAAAGAAAGATGCTCTTGAAGATAGAAAATCTAAAAAAGTCTCCTTCAAAGATGATTCGAAAAAGAAAATGGCTAAAGATCCATACGATATGGAAGGTCTCCAAAAAGTTCTAAAGACTATGTCAAATGAAATTATAGAAATCAAGAAGCAAGTAGCTGAGACTTCAACTAAAAATCCATCTAGAAACTTTAAGAAACCAGAATCAAAACCCCCTAATGCTATATCCAACACAGAGTCAGACTCTAAGGACGATGAAGAAGAAGATACATTCTTATCATCTGAAGAAACTGAAGAAGAGGTAACTGTAGAATGTCATGGGATGTGGGACTTTATTTTGCCCAATTCTGATACAGAAAATGAACAGGAAGCTTTCCCAGTAAGCACCAGAAGTAAAGGCACTCGTTAATCTGTTCAAGTAACTTAGAAGAAAAAGAACATGGGTACCACTACTAAAGAAAAAGCTCCCACAAAGAAGTCTACGGTGACACCTACTCAAAATCAATCATCAGCTTCCAATCCACTTTCAACATCTAAAACGTTAGTAGTTATAGACTCTATGGATTACAACATCATTGAAGACATGAAGAAAACAAAGGCAAATATCACTATGAACATCAACAAAAATTGCTACTCAAGGAATTAGATGCAGTACCTTCTTCTCCACTTCCAAATGCTGTATTGTCCAAAGTTGCTAATAAAACAGGTAAACCACCACCTAGTAAATTAGAAGTTACTGATGATGTTCTAATCGGAGATAGATCAAATTATCATACTCCTCATTTTCTCTTGACCTACGAGATTTATAATAGAAATATCCACAATTGCTTGATAGACTCAGGGGCTTCCTCGAATATAATGCCAGCCTCAGTTTGTTTTAAACTAAATATTGAACCCCAAAAGTCTGCAATCCATATTGTCCAGTTGGATAGAACTAAGTTCCAAGTATTAGGAGAAATCAACTCAGTTACCATTAGGTTATCAGCTGATCCAAGAGTGGTTCAAAGAATTGATATTTTAATCATTGATATTCTTGAGTTCTATGGTTTAATTTTAAGTAGAGACTAGTCTAAGAAACTTCATGGTTACATTTCCACCGATTGGTCTCACATGTGGCTACCCTATAAAGGAAAGCCAAATCAGATTAAGATTGATCGAGAGAAGCATATGACTCATACTATAACAGAGTTTGAACAATAAAACCAGCCTATAGCATTCAACAATAATATTCTAAGTAACTACTCATCTGAATCGTTCTTTGGTAATTTTACTGCTCAATCATCACCTTTCTCATTTAATAATTTCACATCTCAAATCGAAAATTTTTCTCAAATAGATACATCAAGGTGTGTTAAAATTGATGAAAAATTTGTAAATAAAACTGTATATAAACCTTTATTTTGGTCATTATATTTTGATGGGTCTAAATCTAATAAGGGTGCAAGAGCAGGATTTATCTTAGTTATTCCTGAGGGAGAAAAGACCATGTTATCATGTAGATTAGAATTTGAGTGCACAAACAATACTGCTGAATATGAAGCCTTGATTCAAGGACTTTATAAAGCAATTGGTCTTAAGGTACAATATTTGAAAGTGTTTGGTGACTCTGAAATTGTTATAAAACAAGTCAGAGATATTATACATTGTCTTTCTAGTCACCTTAAACATTATCAATCCTTGGTACAAGACCTTGTATCTCATTTTCTAGCATTTAATATTTCTCCCATTGCTAGATCCCATAATGCAGCAGCAGATTTACTAGCCAATATTGTTTCTAAGCTCCTTCCATTTGAAGATTACAATCCCAATAGATTTTCAGTAGAGTTAATTTTCAGACCATCAATTCCCGATAATGTCACTAACTGGCGAGTATTCAATCATGACAATGACATTTTAAATTTCTTAACTTCTGATAAGTCCTATGATGATCAAATTATTGATGAAAGTGAGCATGATCTTCAAATGAAAGAAAAACTTGAAGAAAACTCAATACCTAAACCAGTGGTCAAACTTGAAGACCTTTATGACATCAAAGATAGATTTATACATGTTACTAATTCAAAGCTTCAAACTTCTACTTTGAGATTTGAATTAATAAACCTTGGTACAGAGGACAATCCACAAAACATCAATTTGGGATTAGGACTTACTTCAGAAGAAAGAATTGCATTTATCAGATTATTACATAGATATAAAAGTTTCTTCGCTTGGAAATATGATGATTTGAAAACATATGATACTTCTATCATACAACATACAATTCCAATGATATCTGAAGAAAAACCGGTACAACAGAAATTAAGAAAAATTCATCCTAACCTAGAGAGTCAAATAAAATCCGAATTAAACAAACTCTTGAAAGCTAAGATAATTTTTCTTGTTAGACATTCAAATTGGGTGTCTAACATGGTGCCAGTAAGGAAGAAAAATGGTGACATTAGAATTTGTATTGATTTCAGAAATCTTAATAAAGCGAGTCAAAAGGATAACTAAAGCAATGTTGCATGATCAAGGGTTTCCCTTATCTTTATGGGGAGAAGCTTGAAACACAATAGTGTTCTTGTAGACTTCCCTTTACCAACCATCGAGCAAACTCTCCATTCATTAGCTGGTTCTGAGTTAATGTCTTTCTTAGACGGTTTTTTAGGGTATAACCAAATTTTGGTGCACCCCAATGACAGACTTAAGACTAATTTCAGAACTAAGTGGGGAACTTAGGCCTATCAAAAAATGCCTTTCGGATTGATCAATGCTAGAGCTACATTCCAAAGAGCGATGGACATAGCATTTAAAGGTATAATCAATAAATCAATGGTTGTCTATTTGGATGACATTACTATTTTCTCTAAGAAAAGATCAAATCATTTACATGACTTGAAACAAATCTTTGAACGCTGCAAAAGCTATGGCATTTCACTCAATCCTAAGAAGTCCTTTTTTTCTCTTGACCAAGGCAAACTCTTAGGGTTCATTGTTTCAAAAGAAGGTATTTCTATTGATCCAGATAGAATCAAAGAGATTTCTGACATTCATTTTCCACATAATAAAAAAGCAATGCAATATTTTTTAGGTCGAATTAATTTTGTAAAAAGATTTGTTCCAGATTTTTCACATATTGTTTTACCATTACAAACCATGATCACGAAAAACTCAGTGTTTAAATGGGGGCATATAGAAAAAGAGGCTTTTGATTCAATCAAGCAAGCAATCATAAATGCTCCCGCATTAAACACTCAAGATTTTTCAAATCATTTCATTTTATATACTCTTGCATCTGATTCATCTTACACAGTAGTCCTGACACAAATCAATGATCAAAACTTGGAAGCACCAATTTCATTTTATATTTCAAATCTTCAAGGTGTTGAACTTAATTACTCAAAAGTTGAAAAACAAGCCTTGTTGTATATAAAGACATTAAACACTTTAGGCCCTTTCTCTTAAAAGCTCACACAAAAGTTATAGTCTGTTTTTCAGCAGTAAGACAGTTACTTGTTCAAAGGGAATTGGGAGAAAAAAGGGCAAACTGGGTCACAACATTACAAGAGTATGATTTGGACATTAGACTAGAAAAGATTTTCAAAGGCCAAGATTTTTGCAGGTTGTTAGCAGGAGCTTCTAATATTCAGGAACATGAAGGTACAAGCAATATTGAAGAAATCAATGAGATAAGTACCATTAATCCTGAGTCCCAATATCCTGATTTGATATTCTATTTGAAAAATGGATATGCTCCTTCTAATCTTTCCTATAAAAATAAACGTGTCATAAGACTGAAAGCAAAAAACTTTATAATTGTTGATGATGTGTTGTTTAGACGGAATTATGATTCAATTTTGTTAAGATGTTTAGAAAAACCTGAAGCGCAAAAGGTCTTGCAGGAACTACATGATGGTCTAGCAAGAGGACATTCTAGAGCTAATACAACAACCCACAAGATTATTCATGTTGGGTATTATTGGCCCACATTATTTAAAGACACTCATGAATATGTAAGGAAATACAGAACATGTCAAACTACCAGTCGAAGACAAAGGAAGTCAGCGTTTTCTTTGCAACCAATCAACATTGAACAACCCTTTGAACAATGGGGATTGGATATCATTGGAGAAATCATTCCACATTCATCCAAACAACATAGGTATATCCTTACATCTACATATTACTTTACTAAGTGGGTGGAAGCAATTCCTTTGAAGACAGCAAACTCTGAGGCAATCATTGAATTCATAGATCAGTTCATCATTACTAGGTTTGGTGTTCCAAACGCTCTTATTTTTTACAATGCATCTTATTTCACTAGTAATTCCATACTTGAATTTGCTATCAAAAGAGGATTCAAATTGAAATATTCTGCAAATTATTACCCTCGGCAAAACAGTCTGGCAAAATAAAAATCTTATCAAAATCATTAAGAGAACTATTGATCATAATCATAAAACCTGGCATAAGTCTTTGATATTTTCACTATGGGCAGACCGTATAACACAGAAGGACTCAATAGGCACTTCTCCATTTAATCTAGAGTATGGAAAGGAAGTTGTCATACCAGCAAACTTAGTACTTCCATCACTTGCCTTAGTGCAGTGTATTGAAGAAAATCCCTCATCTTTTATTCAATTGAGATATAATCAGATCCTGAAACTAGAGGAAGAAAGGGAGAAAACCCGAATTACACATGCGAAACATCAACAAATTATTAAGTCTTCTTTCGATACAACTTCAACCGGCTCAAAACATCTACAAGTTGGTGATCTGGTTTTGAAATGGGACAAAGCCCATGAGGATAAAGGAAAACACACTAAGTTTCAGAAAATGTGGCTCGGACCATTCCAAATCAGTGAGAAGATAGGCCCATCAACATTCATATTGCAAGATCTATCAGGAAAGAGAGATTATCTTCCAGTCAATGGGCTTATTTTGAAAATTTTCTTCAATCGAGGAGGTAACCCCCTTCTCACTTTGTAAATATTCAATTTTCAGTTATATTTGTGTGTATAAAGAGCTTATTTCCTCTCTTAGAAAATAAAGTTGTAAATAGCCTTCTATTGGTCTTTACTATTTTGAAAAGGTTACTTAAAAGAAAATAGTCATAATATTTACTTTTGATAGATGGAAGCCTTGAAAGAAAAGGAAAAGTTCTAGGAAATTAGGTATAATTAAACTCTGAAAACCCTTTTTATTTTTGTGAAATCTTTTCAAAACTCGAAAATATTGTAAACCAATCTAAAGTTTTAGAAGCCTAAAAAAGGTTAACAATAGAAAACAAAGACTAATTCAATATTAGCATCTTCAACTCTCAAAACTATCATCCTTGTTCTCTTAAGGAGAAAATTATTCATCCCATCCATCAAAGTTTATGATTTTTCAAAGTGTAATTCTAAAATATATTTGATATAAAAGATAAGAGGTCTTATCACAAGCCTGCATACCATGATCATAGGGGACTAGTTCAACTGACATTACCAACACTGCATACCAAAACAGGGTAATGGTTTATAATTATAAGACAAGGGGTCTCATCACGAGCCAGCTTGTTCAATTAAATTACAACCAATGAATGACATTGTCAACAGCTGGCCACCAAACCAGGACAATAACTTTTTATCTTACCAAAAAAAAAATGCAATACAAAATATGTGGAAACATATCTTTTGGATTCATTCTTTTAAATTATAATTTGAAATGGATGGGACAATGAATAATCAAATAGTTAAAAGGTAACCCTGCTGAGACTATGAATGTTTGTTGGCAACAGTGACTCTACCTGTGATAAAGGAGTCATTATACAAGCTAAGTTGGAAAAGTCTTTTGTTTTATCATTATCAACCAATTAAAGTTTACTTAAAACTTCGAATGTATTTAATTTTGAGATGAGAAAGAGACAACAAAAATAGTTTTCATTATATTCAAAATTTAAGATTACCTAGTTATATTAGATTTTCTCTATCTATTAAGGTTTTCAGATTAAGAAAGTTAAAGTATTATATTACTTTCTCAAAGATAATTGTTTCTCTCAGTGAATCGCCAATTGTTGTGTTGTACAACAACCCTCCATTTCTATAAAAAAAAATAAAAATAAAAATAAAAAAATCTACAAAATCTTAATATGAGGTGGGTCTCTTTTTAAATAAACTTAGTTAGATTTGTGAGTTCATAAATAAAACTGGTATTAATCTCATAATAAGAAAAATCTTCATTAAAAGGCCTGATGTAAATAAATCATTTTATAAGGCCTTTTGATTTAAAAACAAAGTGTTCCTTTAAAATATTATAAAACAATTCTACATTGCGATAAAGCGATCGAAGATCGCATATCGCAATGACAAAGGGACATACACAAAACAAAGCTTTATCCAATACTCTGATCTGATATTGCAATCAGCAATCGGTGATGTCAATAATAAAGGGACATACGTAAAGGCCTAATCAAATCTCCCGATGCGATAAAGGAAATCACAATCGGCAATCGGCGATGTCATAAGCCAAAGAACACATGCAAAGCCCTCATTAAACCTTCTGATCCAATATCGCAATCGGCAATTGGCAGAGTCATATGACAAAAGGATAAAAGCTTAAGCCAAATCCCGACTACGATCAATTAATTGGGTGTGCATCTCAAAAGGTAAATATACGTTGAAAAACGGTTTGCATGCAAAATACCCAGCTCCATTATATTATAATATTACCTTCCGCCAATTGGAGATATTCATTGCAAGTGCTAAAGCCCTTCCCTTTGACAGTCCCAATTGCGATTTGCGATTTATCGCCAACCGCCGATCGATGAAATCTAAAGCACACTTGAAATAATCATTCGTTATAGGATTGACAAGATAGGTATTTATGGTATTTACTCACCACAATTGGCGGTTCGAACGGCTATTAAATTTTACAGTTAAGGGTAGATCCTTTAAAAGATTTTATCTGTGGTAATCCTTAACTGTATTTCATTTATCGTATGTCAATCACCATAATTCTATTCATTTTTATATTGGTTTTTAGCGACACTATCTATGTATTATGGTTTGCAATTGTCTGTGTAGAGTCTCTTCGAACCCATTAATCTAGAGAAAATGGGGAAGAAATCAAAGAAGTCCACAACAACTCCTGCAGCCAAAGAACCAGAACACAACAAGAAGGGATTAATCTCAGATACGACATGTCTTAGTCTGGGAAATACCAGCTGGGAAAGCATTTATAATATGATAGAAGCAGAGGAGCCAAAAGAATTAGAAGTGGAAACAACAGTTGATTCAACCAACAAGTCAGAGGGAACACTCAAAGATTTGGCATGTTCATTCCTTCACAGAATAGTAGTACGGGCCAAGATCTTGCCGTATACTGATGTGGTAAGATGGGTGGTTGAGAAAATCCCAACTTCATATAGAACATTTTCCACAGTTGATGGAAGGATATTCGGCTCATTCAAGCCAGAAGATCTTAGGAAAATGTACCATTTACCTCCACTCGAGAAGCGATACAACAAGGCATTTCTAGAAAAATTTGCACAGGAAAACGACTCGAAATCAGCTCCAATCAAGCAATGGAGGCATTTCCTAGAGAAACGCAAGCACGAGTCCTCAGGTAAGTACTTTGTTGACTCATTAGCTTCCCCTTATTGCTATGCTGGAGCTATGATGTGCAGATTGTGGGGACAACGTGATTCTGCCAAATTCACTATAGATATGGTCCCACTAATGGAAGATGCAATTAATGGTTATGTTATGGATTGGGCAAATATTTTGTCTGATAGACTAGCCACTGAGATTTTAGAGTACAAAAGGAATGCATATAAAACTTCCCGGACCATTCCCCCTTTCTACTACAATGCATATATTATGGATACTATTTGTTTTAATTCTGAGTTCCTGATACTCGGATGGAAGTGGACTGCCCAAGATCCAAACCTGATTCATATTTGTCACAGGCAGTTGTGGAAGGTACACTATAAAAATCACTTGTACAGAATTTCAAATGGTTCTGTTTTACCTGTATATTATTCTATTTTCAATAAGCCTGCTCCCAGGATTCCCCAGGAAGCAGAAATTAACTTGACCGCAGTAGGTAGTTGGTTCGGGGAGGAGAAATTTACCTATGTAAGGCTTTTTGGTAGCCTCACTAAACCCCATGTCCTCCCCTTATATGTGCCTGATAAATTGTTAGCACGAGAATTGGCATATTAGATAATTGTTGAAGGGACTTCAAGAATCCTTAGGGATTCAAAGAAACAGATGTGGCCTATATTTCCCCTACGATGTGGCATTTTCACCCTACATGACTACAAGCATGCAGAGAAAGAGGCAGAAAAGATTCAAATGTTGAATCTTGCCACCATTCCTAACAGGCAATATGATCCAAGAAAGGTTCCCTTAACGTCACCGCTCAAGCTAAACTTGCTAAATTCGATCATGAAGCAGATGACTTTGATGATTTATTTTCTTCGGCCGATACATTCTTTCAAGTTAAAGGATTGGCTAGAATCAAGTATCAAGAAGAGGGGCTAGAAACATTCAATAGGCTTAGAGCCCAGAGGTTGCAAACTCTACCTTCGGACCTATTAGCAATAACCCCTATAGATCAGCCCCAGAGCCAAACCGAACATGAAGTAGCTGATAAGACTCCTGTAGTTGAAAAGATTCAAAAAAGAAAATTGTCAGAACAGGAGCGGGGATAAGGAAAAAGCAGTGAACTCATTGACTCAAACATTTATGTTGATCCCAAACTGCTCAAATAATGGCAACAATTTGACTCAATCATCAGTAATACTGAGAGCCTACAAGGATTTAGCACACCAGAGGTGACAACTGGCCAGAAGACAGCAACTAGTACAATTCCGACTGAAGGAACTAGCGGCCCACCCATGACTCAAAAGGATGTAGAAATAATTCTCGAGAATCCATCTGATGAAATTGTTCTACATGTAGAAGAAATACCACCCTCGGATGTCTTCTACAGCCCTAAACATAGGGATGTAATAAGGAGACAAAGGAAAAAGAGGAAAATTGATCAATCTCCTCTTTTGCCTTCACAAATGGAGATAACAGACGTGGTATGGAGAGAAGAAGTCAACCCTTCTGAAGATATCACTAAACTCTCTCAATATGCTAGAGCATACACGGTAGCTACAATGGACAAAGCATCGGAGGTAAGCAACTTGCTTAAAGAAAAAGATCAAGCAATTATTTTGCTGGAGGCATAGGTACAAGAGAAGCAGTAGAGGATAGAGCAGTTGGAACAACAGTTAGCAACCCAGAGGCAGTCCAATGATCAATTAAATGATAAGTTTCTCAAAGAAAAACAAAGGATTGATCAACATGCAATTTAGAAACAACAAGAACTATCTCAAGCATTGAGCAAGCTGCGATCATTAAACGAACAGTTGAGAAAATCAAAAGAAGAACAGATCACTCAACTGTCACTGCAAATGGAAAGGTTTAAAGAATATCCCCAAGTGGGAGAATTTAGATCAGAGGCTCTCCAGATCACCAAAGCATTATCTAATCAGTTGAGCTTATTATGTCATAATATCTCTCTCATTCTTCCCTTATGTGAAATCTCGTCATCTATGATTGATAAGTCAGTTGATGCAAGATAGAAATTGGAGCAAGCAGATGAAAGACTAACACAGTTTCTCTCTTGGCAAGAAACCAAAGAAGGAAAAGCTGCAAATCTACCCCAAATTCTGGAATCGCATAAAGAAATCATATTCCTTGAATGGCAATCTCAACTAATGAAAGCAGAAAGGGCGACATCAAGATGTAGATCGGCAACTAGTAATCTGGTTGAATTGATTAATGACACTCTTTATTTATCAAATTTAATCACAGAGTTTACTCCAAGGAAGCTTCCATCAGTGAAAGAATTAGAGCAGACATGGAAACAGGAGCTAGAAAAGAGGGAAATATTGATCGCAGGAATTCAAACTTTAACATGGGAAACCTTTTGGTTCTTCCTTGTTAAACCATATAGTCAGTGAACAACAATGAAATTCCTCACCGATGCAATCAATTATATGATTCTTGAAATTACTGATGCCACATACACTTCCCAGTTACATTCGCGTATGAGTCATCCTCCAGAACTGCAACCAATGCTCGCCATTTGCCAGCTCAAGCCACAAGATAGTCAGCCAAAATAGTGAACCATTATGACCGACTACAAGCATGCCTATTTCGGGGAGATTTTCATATATTTGTGATTTGGTTATATCAACACATTGCATTTTTATTTCATAGTTTGTTAGTTTAAATAGTATTTATAGACCCTTTCATGTTTTTAGAAAGAGTCCTAAAATTTTGTATTAAGACTTGGATCGGAAGCTGCACTACTGTGCTTCTAATATATATTTTTTTATAAAACTGGACCTGAATTCTGAGTTTTAATGAAGAATACTTTTATGTGATATGCACTATTGCTTCTTGTAAAAGTATTTCCAAGTTGAAAGGCGGGATCTGAACGCAATTCATATCAGAAGAGACACAAATACATATGGTACTACTATCTATATTTTTGCTTCATGCTTTTATGTGAATCAACATTTACTTGTTTTGCTATTAATGATATATGTATATGCTTTCACAACAATTTTTTGGCTTATCACTATTGAATGTTTAAGAGTTGTTATTTTTCATACATATGTGTGTCAATGATATATAAAATTAGTGTAATAATGTTTTAATTATTACTTTGTTCAACTACTTGAACAAAGTAATTATCATATGAATAAATATTTTCGTTTATAAGTAGAGTCATCTATATGCCTACTTGTCAATAAGAATCATCAAAAATTACACTAGGAGAAAGACTTCCCAGAATAGATTAGTTATTTATATTGTTGCACTTTTGAATAAATCATCCATCATTCCCATTAGATATTAGAAAACTAATCATGTATCCATCGCATTTATAAATCAACTGGGAAACTAGTCCCATTATATCCAGTCGGAGCCACCATACCAAACGGAAAAGGAGTTGCCTTTAAGGTCCAGACCGAGTGGTTTTCCCCGATGTTGATGCAGCGATTTTCGAGGCATCAACGGGACCCCAACTCAACATTAGGGGATATGCATCTAATGGCACTAGCCTCTTGGTTAAACCATGAAGAAATAAGGGTTGAGGAAGTAAAGAAGTTGATACCAAAGAATAAAGTGAGCCCTTATACACCATACCACAGTTAGTGAGCCCCAAGGTTGTCATCAGTAACCTAAGGAATGCCTTTTGTAGGCTTCCCAAGGGAGATGGAATGCTCTTCCCTAAAGTTTGTAAATCATAGAGTATCACTCCCTTGAAAGATTAAGGAATGCCTTGGAGAAAACACCACTCTACAAAAGAATCATTCAAAGGTTGAAGATCAATTAGATAGGTCTCAAACTTAGTCCTCCCTTATTTTCGGGCCTACAGAAGAGAAGATACCAAGCAGCAAAACAAAGGGAATGAGAAGATATTGAAGAAAATGTTGGGTTTTATCCATAGGAAGGCACAACATCTTAGATGACTTGGGATGTCAGAGAGGCCACTAGGGCCATGCATGGACTTCACATCAGTGAGTAAGTTGCTAAAAGAGTAAGCAACACCTTCAGTAGGGGATGATGATGGGTCCCATAAATAAGTATATTTTTAGGCCCATATTGTTATCCTCCAGCCCATAAATTCTTTCTTTTCTCCACATTAATTTACATG
Organism: Pinus taeda; assembly: GCA_000404065.3. NCBI lineage: Eukaryota > Viridiplantae > Streptophyta > Pinopsida > Pinales > Pinaceae > Pinus > Pinus taeda. Next base: position 162,779 of record APFE030944717.1, read on the forward strand.
TTTTGCTATAATGTGCTTATTAGGAAGACTAAAGGGTGCTTGTCATACTTCATGGCCTAATTTGGTTTATGAGCATGCAAGAGAGATTTTTTTGGGTACATTTATGATGCACGGGCACGTTAGAGGCAACTAGAGGGAATGTAGGAGGATTGTCCCCTGCATTTACTCTCCTTTGACTCGAAGTGATCCCTAGAATCACTCATTTGCACTCATATCCAACTCAAGATCCATTAACAGCCGAGGAACTCAAGCACATGAGAGGATCTAAGGGAACTAGATCCACTGATTTCAAGATTTTGGAGGGAAGCAATCCTCCTCTCAAGGGAGTTGCCCCTCAGCCACTTTTGGAATAAATGAACAGGTATAAGGGCTCATTAAAAATTTGAATTTTTGGGAGCTAGGAAGAGCTATTGAAGGCCAAATACTTGAGACTATTATTTCCATTTTAATATGATGTATTTGAACTCCATTTTCTGTCAATGAAAGGTTCATTGTTGATCTACATCTGAGTTAACTCTGGAGGGTTGAAACCCTTGGGTTTGGGTCCAACCCAAAGGCTTTAGTCCCTCTTATGTACTTTTCCTTTGTCCTTGTTTAAGTTGTATTTATTTCCTTGTTTAGGTAGAAATTAGAGTGCAAAAGTTGTGGTTGCAAGCCTTATCACCACCTCTCTTATGGGAAGTGTGGTTGAAGAGTCTACAACAACAAGCCAAAAATATGTCTTTGTGTTTCTTTGGAATTTAGGCTTTGGGTGGTAATTCTCTTGCATGATCTGTTTCGACATCTTAGGAGTTAATATCATGTCTCAGCAAATGGATTACATGCATGTTGTAAGGTATAATAGTTCTTGATGAAATAAACTTCAACTCATACATTCCACTTTGGTTTATTTTGCTACAGTTTGATAACTAGATGTATGTTCTTCCCAAGAGGAAAAGAGGTTGATTGTTAGTCTACAAGGACTGTCAATGACTTGTAGGGGTTGGCACATTCATCCTACATCCACTTTGTCATTACCATCCTCCTCCAGGACATCCCATATTTCTCTTAATTTTTGCCACCGAAGTCATCTTTTTAGGGTTAACGAAGGACACTTGGGCATGTAATTTTGTGCAATATGGGCCTCTAAGGGTTGCTAATCTTGGAATTAACGTCTCACACATCCTTCATACACCTTCATCCAACTTCCTCCACCTTAAAAACACCTTCTTTACCATCATAAAGCTCTCAAAACTAATCCTATAGCAAAACACGACAATCCTGTAGCAAAACAGGGCAATCTTGTAGCAAAATAAGGTGTCATGTAGCATCTTGTGGCAGTCTTGTCGCACTGCCTAAACTCGGCCATATTTTCTCTAAGATCTTGATTTTTGTATTTTGGGCTTGAATAATGACCTCAAGGCTTTGAATCCATTATTAGGGAGACCCAAGGACCACTCTAGACCCATCCTTCCTTCACTGCAAGTACAAGAGGACAAATAGAATTAGGAGGCAGATTTTCACATTTGAGTCACAATGAGTATTCTTTCATGAAATGAGTAAGGATACTACTGCTATAGATAAAACTATTTAACATTCAGTAATATGAAGGGAAACTCTTCATTGCAAATAGAATAGACATAGTTTTTTAAGAGTTATACTCTTAGATTTCCTAGTTATTTATTGTAGATTAAATTGCCTCATTCAAAACCATTTGCAAATAGATTAAGGATTTACATTCTGCAAGTAGAGTGTTGACTTGATTGGTTTGAAAGTAGTGTAACATGGTTCATTTCTATAACTAGTGTAGTATTTTTCCCTTTTAGTCTTTACATTTAATGAATTGCAATTTCATTTATGCAATTAGGAAAACATTCACTTCCTTGAAATTAGAGTAGGCCTTTGTCTTTCCAAACAAATTCTATTTGTACTTAGCTGAAGGAGTGGCATATGCATACCTTGATCAGATTCAATGACTTAAGGTGACACGAGTAGAGCTTGAGCTACTATGCATATAACACTGTCACGTCTAAGTTTGTACAATCCCCACGTTGATAATTGAATTTGAGAGTCTTGGGAGTTGCAACATCCATGTTGTAATACCAGGCACATCAGTGTCTATCCTACTAACTTTTTACATGTTGTCCTATACGCCCATAGGACTATTTGTATCCTCAAATCCCAATCATTGTGTTGTATGTTGCACACCTTAGCGAGTGCAGTCTCTATTATTTTGTTAAATGCCACCATTGTATCATTAGCTTGTGGATGATAGGAAGTGCTCTTTTAATGGTAAATATGAAATTCCTCTATAAGTGCTACAATGATCTTGTTTAGAAAATTATTTCCTTGATTGCTCGTCAAGATCTTTAGATACCCAAACTTGGTCACAACATTGTCAAATGGGAAATGCGTAGCTATTTCTACGCTATTGTTTTTTACTTGCAATGGATTCTTCCTAGCATGTCAAGTAGTTAGTAGTGGTAATTATGTATCATGCTCAATTCCTCCTTACAGGTGAGCTAATCATGCCCACAAATTCAATTTCCCATTTTTCAAATGGTCATAGGGTGAGTTGGGGATCCAATGGAATATCGTCTCTTCTATAAGGCTTTCCCACTCATTGGCATACATCGCAAGCCTTGCAAAATTCTTTAGCATAACAATGTAGAGTAGGTCACCATAGCCCTGCATGTAAGATATTTGTGTCGTGGCCTTTCCTGCATAGTGTCCTTTAGTGATGCATGTGTGTGCCTTTGTCAGTATCATGGGTTGTTCATGTTCCAAACACATTTCATAGTATCCATCTGTGCCAAAATTATATAAACAACTTGTTAAAAGTTGGTAATTTTTCACTATTACCACCAATTGCTTCCTTTGTGAGACACTATACCCCTCGGCACCATCATTGAATTCAAAAATCTTGCAATCTATACAAAATGATCGTCTGACATAGACACAACAAAAAGTTGCACATATGGCAAATTGTCTTATAAATTTTGTGCATCCTCTATTTATGGTCATTCATGACAAATGATTAGGCCCTGCATTCAGTTTTCTAGGTTGGACCACCACATGGAAATCATATTCCTGGAAAAATAATAGCCATATGCAAATCCTCCAACCAACATGGGCTTGTTGACGAGGTACTTCATTGCAAAATGGTATGTGTACAGTTTGAACTTGTTACCCAGCATGTAATGTTTAAACTTTTGAAGTGGATACACCATCAGGAATCCCTCTCTCTCTCTCTGTTGTGTTGTAGTTTTGCTCGAATATGGACAACTTATTGCTGACAAAAGATACGGGATGATCCATTTCTCCCTCCCCAAGTTGTGCTAAGATCATGCCTAGTGCAATCGATGAAGCGTTGACATGCACGTGAAACTCCTTCTGCCAATTTGGGAATACTAGAATCGGTGCAGTCACAAGTTTATCCTTTAAAGTGTCCAAAGCGTGCTGACACTCCTCATCCCACTAGAACATGGTCTCTTTCTTCAACAACCTGTCCACAGGGGCAATGATCTGGGCATAACCTTGGATAAACTTCTAACAAACCCTTATGCCCTATAATAGACCGCAACATCCTAACTGATGTAGATGGTGGTACATGCACTATAACTACATATCTTGGTTGTATCCACCAACAAATCATGCTTGCGGACTACTTTCCACAACATAATGCCAAAATTTGAACATAAAATATATTTCTTTATATTCAATGAAATATGTAGTTGTCTAAACCTATCCAGCATCAACAAAAGAACCTCAATGTGCTTCTTTAATCGACTGAACATAGGCTAGTCATCTAAATAGACTTTGAAAATCTTATGGATGAATTCGTCTAAGTTTGTGACCCCTATGCACGAGAAAATAGTTGGTGCATTCTTCGAGCCGAATGGCATGATAATATACTAAAAGCATCGCCATTTTGTTTAAAAGGTAGTGTTATGTCTATATTCCTTTGCAATATTTACTTGGTGATAAGTAGAAAATCCATCACTAAAAGAATATGCCTCCTGTCCACCCACATTCTGCAGCATCTCATCAGTACATGGAGTAGGAAATGATCATGCACACATGAACCATTTAGTTTCTACAAATGCATGCATATCCTTATTTTCCCTATCTTCTTATTCTAGACCACCATAGGGCCAATCCACTCTGACTCCTCCACGAGATCAAATATTCATGCTTGTAGCATCTTGTCCATTTCTCGTTTGACCTTTTCCTTATATATCATATTCAACCAATAAGTTCATTGCTTTATAGGCTTAGCATCAGGCTTTGACGAGATTCTCATCTTGCCCAGTTCTCCTACAATTCCCTTCATTTCCTCAAATGTGTTGGGGAAAAAGCCCCGATACTTGTGCAACAAATCAACAACCTTTTCTACTATTTCATTGTCCCAATAATCCCCAATAATCCCTTATATTCACCTTCTTGGTTTCTATTGGTTGCACGTACTCAATTGATTACAAGTCCAATCCACTCATTGGACACTCCCCTTCGACTTCCAAAAACTGTATATTCCTAGGATTGTTATCATCCTCTCCCAGCTCTCCTACATTATAGGATTCCACAAATTCCTGTACCTTCCACAGATTCTTGTGCACTGGACATAGTGGTACATTTCTCAGCATTGTTGGCTCCCCTGTGGTGAATATCTTCCATCGCAGTACCTTTAGGGCCTTGTCGAGTGCTAGTTCCCCTGCTTCAAAATTGGAAATGGCCTTAAAACTTTGTTCCATCTCATTGCATTCCATTGTTCCTCTGTGAACCTCCAACTTGATATACTAAGTCATTGGGACAATGTCTAACATATATACAAATCGATGTACCCACACCTGTTGTGGTACATGCCCTCTAGTCCAGGATGTAACACATCGTTTCAAATGATTCCTTAAGCACCCCATACCTGAGTACTTAGCCCCCGGGACCCCTATATTTGTCCCAAATCTAATGCATAACAACTATCTACATTGTTTCCATCCCGCGATAGGACTCTTATGTGCAGTCCACCACCTAGATGGGGTTGTGCGTAACATAACATCCAGTGCATGAATCCTCGCTTTCTTAGGGATATGGTTTTCAAATTCCTGCACAAAAATCATTACTTCTAACAGTCCATCAAAGTGAGGCGGGCTATAAACTTTTGTTCCTATCTGTCACACTACCCTGGTGAGGTACACACACCTTCAAGTGCTCACTTTGTGGAATCTACCCTGCCAATTTTCCAACACCTCTTCTAAGTTCGAAGTTCAAGACCCCACATTATGCCAGCTCAACACTCCATCAGTGGTAGGATTAACATATTCCTCCCTGCGAGCTATCACATTGTAAATATTATGCAACTCTTCTCAGCTTAGCTCCTCCCTAACCGTCTCAATGTATCAGTCTCCTTCTCGTGGGTCCAAAGGTGTTATTACTCAAACTTCCCCCGACTTAATGATCATTTACTTATTCTTTAGGTTGATAATTACCTAATTTTCAAATTCCCAAAAGAGCAGGTATGGATCGGTGTCATCCACGACCTTTGTGACCTCAAAATCGATAGTACTCCTAACTCTATCGATATCTGCTGGTACATCTGTCAATCTACCACTTGAGAAGATACGACGTTTGTTGGCTAGTCTTAGTTTAATAGGATACCATGTTCTCTTTGGCCTCCATATTATCTCCCATGTAATCTTCGGCAAAATATTCACATTGGACCCCAAGTTGAATATGATATTATCCATTTCATAGTCCCCAACTTGTGTGCCAAATCAGAATTCCTTACTCATTCTCTTCCTCCATGCTACCTAGTTTACTGCATGTAGTAATGCTTGCTCGGTAACTACCTGAGTCTCCTTGGTGCACTACTCCACCATTTGTCATAATTTCTCCAACACCTTTTCATTTCGTACTAACTCAAGGAAACAATGCAACAAATTATGAGCCAGATCTACCTCTGTAACAAACTATGTACGAGTGGTGTCATCATAGATAATCGACGTCACAACCTCTAGGAGTACATCCAATCTATACCATTCAATGGTAGCCAACTCTCTTCAAGCTTCCTTGTAGGTTGCCTTCTCTTTGGTCAGGTCAAATCTTGGAGGGAGTTTAGGTGTTTTTCTAATCCAGTGTGCCTATTAAGCACCCGATCTCACAACATCAGCTCTTGTCCTTACACCTCCATGTGTTACCGCACAAACTTGTACATTCAACGCCTTCTTCTCCTACCATTTAGCAATCAAATGCAAGCAGTTCTCAGTCGCATGGTTCAATGCTCTACAATAGGTGCATGTACAACAAGGATTAGGGAAATATTGCCCAAGGTGTCCATGTTGTCAAAAATTATAACAAACAATAAGTCCCCGAACTCTTCCTTTCATTGATCCTTCAAAACCTCTATCTTCCATCCCTTATCCTCGGCCAGGCTAATTGTATGGTCCTGTTTCATTATACCGAAGTTGATTAAAACTTCTTGTCGCAACTTTAGTTCCTTAGGGTCCCTATACTTGAAATGAATCAATTGCTCATTCGTGTATCAATTTTAACATGCGACAATGGAGGATATCATGTCCTATCAATTTACAAAAATCACAAAACAAAGTGCATGTAGTCGCCTCATAATTTTACATCATTAGACAGTTTTGCGAGGTGTGGCCCCACACTCGGCGAAATTCACACCATAATCCTCTACCTTGCACAAGTGCACCTCTTGCCATATAATTTGTCAACAATTTATTCTCATTCTTTTTGTGCCCTTATATCCTACAAAAGGTGCACTACACCTCTTCTCACTTCTCTTTTCCCTTAGATAGATCCTACAACTAGAGGGTAGCATAGCTAACTGAGACTGCAATTTCACGATACAATTGTTTTCTCCATTCCCTATTGGAGAAGCTTCCAACTTCAATGCAAGCTCCAATTCTTCTGATTTTGATTTGATTCTCTATTGTGATAAGTGTATCCTAATATGCAAAAGTAGTACAGCAATGAACCTCTTTATGTTGCATGTCTAGGATCTTGAAGCCTATCATTCGAGATATTGAACCTCTGATCGAAATACCATACCAATTCACTTGAAACTTGCTTAATCTCCTTTAGCTCAGTAATATATTGAGACTCATAATTCTGCTTCTGAAACTCCTTGATTAGAGTTGTTGTAAGTTCATTCAATGACTTATTTTTCTTGTTGGAGTCGCACTCTTAAATTTCATATACCATGTCAATGCGCAGTCTCTAAAGGTATGTTCCAGTTGCACAATATTTTTTGCCTCATCCTAGACCCACTTCGCTATCCAGACAACCTAACAAACAAACAAATGTTGTTTTCGATCCCCATTCCCTACACAATGGAATATATGCATCCTCACCTCTACACCCGCCATTGTGTTTTGCACAGTGCTTCTTGACGAAGTACTTCCATATGCACCTTCTACACCATTAGATAATTGTGCATTGATCTACACACGAGACTGAGCTTGAGCACCTTGCGACACTCTACCTTCTGCCTGACTAATTCCACTACTGTTAGTACCTCCACCCACTTGACTATGACTACCTTCTGCAGTATTCATCACAGTGTATTGAGTGCTCACCTCTATATTTGTAGAAGCGCACAGGGTCATGGGTTCGACACCATTCATAGTCTAACTCAGTTTCCTAGGGTTAACAAACTTCGTGTTGTGTGGGATACGTTGTTGGTATTCTTCCTCCTCCACCTTATTACGTGGCGTACCAAACTATGTTCCCTCATACCTCTGATCACTTGCGTTGTTTTTCATCCTTTGGTGGCCTTTTCTTGCCCCTCTCCCTGGGCTTCTCCTTGTGGAAGGCATCGACGTTGACCAACCTCCTCCCACATCACTTCCTCCAAACCTCCATCCACTCCTCAATGCACCACCCTCCATGTACATTATCTCCGTCCTACCTCTTTGTGTTCACATTCGCAGTCCCATACTCATCTTCCACCTATTTCTCCACCTCCACTTCCTTTAGACTATCCCTTGGTTCTCCCCCATTTTCCCCTTAGCAAATGAGTGGTTTAGTTGCTCATGGCATCTGACTCTATGGGAAAAGTTTTGTAGTTATACAACAACATCTTAATTAACAAGGGCAGTGACGATATGGATTTGCCTCACAGACCCTTCAAGAATTTCCTCTACATTGCACTATGTGACATTGTCGCTTCTATTGTGAACTTGACAATATAACCTTCCAAGACACTTACAAACCAAAAATCCACAACACATGAGATCTTCTTACTTACCGCTTGCAACTGATGCACCTCCTATAGAGTCCATCGTCTTGGTCCATCAAGGTGATAAGTCGAATTATTATCTTTTAGTTGTTGAATCCACTCTATCAAAATATTTGGAAACTCTACAAAGCAAACTTCATGGAACTGAGTAAACACATACTTCTACAACTAATCTTCAGTGTTAGGCCTCTTATCTTTGATCTCTTTAGCCACAAACTCATGTTCCTTCAACTTAAACCTCCGAGTGATTTCCTTTTTCTCCGAATTCCATGGTTTCGACATCTCTGTCACAAAACAATCCCATCATGCAATAATCTTGATCTCGACAATGGAACCATTTTTTGGTGTGGGGTTCAGACAGACCCAAGTTTGGTGTACAATTTGATTGAAAAATCAATAGACTTTGTTAGGGTTTGTTTCTCTATTGTGATAATTACTTGTGAATTTGTTAACTTAAATATTATTAGTATTCTTCTTATTTTCATCCAGTAATTACTAAAATCCAAAAATATGAAGATCACAGAGAACAAGAGACACAAGACATAGGCTACAAGCCAGGAAAAAATCGACAGGGACGAAAACCCAAAAAAAAAAAAATCATCTTCTTATAGAATCAAATCAAAGTGTGAAATCCAAGACCCAAGACCATGAAAAAACTCTAACCCTTCAAGAAGCCAAGTCAATCCCTCCAAATTACAGGAAATGTCATCAATCTCAATCATAGAAACAAGCATCAATTATAGCTCTTATGCCATAGGAAACTCGGATTTTCTACCAACAAAAATTCTCATTAGTTTGAAATTCTCTTTCACAGAAAACTCGCAGGTCATCTTCCATAGAGCTCACAATTCTTCAGACCAATAGCCCAGGAAACTTGCATGTCTTTTTCATAAAAGTCACCCTTGAACTTTGCATGCCCTTGCCTCATAACTTGTCATAGAAAAAACATAAAATTACTTGTTATTTCGGAGGTGGATGTATGCCAATATACAGTTGTTCTTATGTGCAAAAAGACACATCCCTTCAATGAGCTGACTTGTCATCTTGGAGGGTTGACTCGGCTTCTTTAGGTGAGCTAATCCAAAAGTTACAATTTTTTTAAACTATTTTTCTTTTTTATTTACAAGAGGTCCATATAGGACTTTGAATCTTTGAATCAATAAATCCTAGAAGCATGAAGACTTTGACTCTTTGAATCAATAAATCCTAGAAGCATGAAGAACATGCTTAGCTAATGAAATAATAATAATTATTAATAATTTTCTTCCTTTTTTCATAATGATACAAGCACAATGATAATTATGAAGACCAAACCTAGTTACCATTTTCAACACTTCCTCTTAACTAGGGAGGTATTCATAATTACACAACCGGTACAAGGATTATCTCAAATTGAAATATTCTCATAAGAGACGTATTGATAAGCCATCTTTAAACATGAACATCATAATCAACATCTTCAAATTGCACAATAACAAGGCCTTGACTACTAACTCTCGACTATATTAGAGCACAACGTTTGGAGGCATACATATGGACACCAACACCACAACCTCTTCAAGGCACACACCCCATCTATATGTTCACCAAGTATGTCCTTCGAGGATTATTCTTATCTTTGATTCTCAATCCTCAAAGAATATCGGTCCTCTGTGACTACTCTTATCTTGGATACCCTGTCAAATCCTCAAAAAGTATCGGTTCACGAGGACTACTACCTATCTTGGATTCCAAGTCTTCAAAGTGTACAAGTCTGAGATTCTTATCTAATCCTCCATTCTCCCTACCAATGTCTTCACTAAACTTACAACTATTAGTCCTTTCTTAGTGCATGACATATGGAGAATACAATGTCTACCAACACTCCCTCTCAACCAGGGAGAAGATCCTTACTCCCTCTCAACCAAGGAGACATAACCACAATCCTTAGCTTGTCTCACACTTCATCAATATATCAACTACTTTTCTTCCATGGAGATATAGTTGTAACTGCAAGGCTCCTTTGTTATGAAACCAACTCACAAAAAGATAGAAAAGATATATCAATGCCTTATAAATAAGTCTCTTCGAGGGGACAACCTCCTTTACATTACACAAATGAACAATTCTTAGATGACACAAATGACAAGACCTCCTTTCTATATTATACGAGTCTAAGGGGTCATAATATAATCAGAGCCAACATAACAATAATAATGTAAGGGCACAGTAATAACAATAGTGGGCATCTATGGGGCACAATAAAAACAATATGGGGACTACATGGGCACAACAATATAATAAGGGGGTTGTACTCATAACAATAAGGGGTTACACTAGTAGTATAGGGACCTAACATGCCCCTCTCCTTCAAAAAGTGTTGTCCTCAACACTTGTGTAGTTCTTAATGCTTTTGTATAAAATTCTCATCCTTCCATGTGGAATATTCAGCGGGTAACTTCTTCCACTTGATGAGATACTCTAAAATTGATCAATTTTGTAGCTGACTACTTCTCGGTTTTGTGAATGCTTCAGGTTCCAATATGATTTTTCCTTCCTTGTCAAGTTCTAGCAATATTGTTGGAACTGGGATCTTCGGTAACTTTTGAATGAGTTCCCACCCTACTTCGCCATTCTTCCATTCATCCCTTGCTTTGTTTATCAAATTTGGTTGGATAATTATACCAACCTCTACCATTTCTACAACCATATGTTAAATTTCACTCCTTTGGGCATATGGATATCTATAAGGCTTGATGTTTGGAGGAACACTTCCTGGAATCAAATGAATAGCATGATCATGATCATGAATACTTGGGAGACCTTTGGGAGTCTCAAATACCTTGGAATGATTGTCCAAGACTTTTTGGAGATCTAGAGAAATATATGATTTCGATGTGGGAACCATTAGCGAACATAATTTTGCAATTATGCCTCATTGTTCTTTCTTTAGAAGCTTTGTCATTCCGTTAGAGCTGGTTATCTTTCCTCGTTTCCCTGTGATACCCCTTAATTCAACTTCCTTTCCTTCCGAAGAAAATTTCATTAAAAGTTCTTGAAAATTAAAAGCTATTGTACCCAAGGATTGTAGCCATTGGACTCCTAGTATAACATCAGTACCACCCATTGGAACAGAAAGCATTGGGCTATTCAATACATATTCTCCCATGGATAGCTTGATATTATGGCACTTTCCAGAGAAATTTATGGTTCCTCCACTTACAACCATCACTTGACACTCTAGTGCTGGATGTAGGAAGCAATTCAAGTCCTTGGCTATATTACAATTAATAAATTATCAAGTCCTTCAAAAAGTGTAATTCAATGCCTAACAAAATCACTTCGATTCTTAACTTTTGAGGTATGTGATCTGCCTTAATATGATGTGATGGAAGATGTATGCCTAATTTTGAATTAATGTGAAGGAAAAATACCAAAAGAACATAGGCTAAAAGCTTTGGATGTAGCCCTGAAGGCCACACTTGCTAGATGGTGGGGTACTCATAAAAGAAATATAACAGATTGGCAGCAATGTCAAAGATTAATGTGGATCAGGTTTGGCTCAATGAACACAGAAATAGAAGTAAAGTATAATGGTCAAGATGATCTCTGGGAGCATATTGATCATTTCTCTTCGATTTGGAAAGAAATTTGAGAACAAGAGTGGGTACATTGGTTTATCCACACACTAGAAACAAGTTCTATGAATTGGTATCTTGAAACAAAACTGTGACATGGAATTATGAACTGGATAGATTTGGTTGAAGGATTCAAACTAAAATTAAACTTCGAAGATGATTTTTCGTGCATAGACTCGAATCGCCAAGTAATTAAAGCAAATATATTTTAGAATGAAGCTCCACTAACTTGGCAACATGATTGGGTTACACAGTTACAAAGTGCATTGGATGTTATAATATCACTAATGAAAAAGATGAGGATCCATGCAAAAGATATACCAGAATCAGAAGGAAATCGCGAAGTTGTGGGACCAAAACCAAAAATACCAGACATAATTCAGCTTGTAAAAACACAGAAAGTGAATATTGGGACAAAAGAAGATCTGAAGTTCGTGACAATTGGAGACTATTGGGATGTATATATAGTTAGTAAACTCACAGAGTTTCTACATGAATATCAAGAGCTATTCCATACGAAGTTTTTAGAAATGAAGGGCATATTAGGGGATCTATGAGTTATGAGGATCCCTTTGAAACCTTATGCGACTGTGAAGCAAAGACCCTATAGGTTGAATCTGAAATACAAGGAAAATGTGCAGGAAGAATTAGACAAAATTCTCGTACCAGGGATCATTGAGCCCGTCGAAGAGTCTAAATGGGTAAGTCCCATGATAGTTTAGGAAAAGAAGACTAAATGAGCTATCAAAATTTGTGTTGACTTGAGGAAACTAAATTATGCATGTGTAGATGACTACTTCCCCACACCATTTATAGATGAAGTATTGGAGAATGTAGGAGGTCACCAGGCCTATTCTTTAACAGATGGCTTTTCAAGTTGCCATCAGATCAGAATTGCGCCACAAGGTAGACATAAGCCAACTTTTTCAATAGAGTGGGGCTCAATTCAATACAAGGTGATGCCTTTTGGCTTGAAGAATGTGCCTTCCATATTCTCTAGAGTTGCAGTCACAGCATTTAAGGAATAAATGCACAATTTTTGGATAGTCTTTGGTCTATTCAAGAAGCATATTGCGAGTTTGAGGCTTATGTTGGATACATGTAGGCAACATTAAATTTCTCTTAACTTGAAGAATAATATATTTTGTTAGTCTTGTGGCCTACTCTTGGGGCATATTGTGTGCAAACAAGGATTGATGGTGTATCCTGTGATGATAACAGTCATTGTAAAATTACCAGCACCAAAAATAGTGAGACAACTCTGCACAACGCTTGGACAAACTGGCTATTACAGGAAGTTTATAAAGGGAATGCACAAATAACTATGTCAATGGAGAAATTGTTGAAGAAAGATGTGACTTTTCAATGGAGCGAAGTTTGCCAAAAGAGCCTGAATGTACTGAAAGAGAATATGGTGTCTGCACCTATTTTGGTTTTCTCGGACTGGAATAAGGAGTTTCATGTACATGTTAATGCATCTTACATAGCATTGGGTATAGTACTAGGAAAGCTAGGAGCAGATGAAATTGATCATCCCATAACATTTGCAAGCAGAAAATTATCCAAGGTAAAAAAGAACTATAACACGACAAAAAGAGTGGGATTAGCTATGGTATGTGCATTGCAGAAGTTCAGGCACTATTTGTTGGGATAATATTTTAGGATGTTCACGGATCACTCTGCATTGAAATATTTGGTGATTAAGCCTGTTTTAGGAGGAAAAATCTGTCGATGGTTGTTATTGTTCCAGGAATATGACTTAAAGGTTGTGGTGAAACCAGGAATATTAAATGTAGGGCTTGATCATCTATCAAGGATAGAGACAGGAGAAGAACCCACAAGTATCGAAGATAACTTGCCCGATGTGTAGCTATTCACAATGGGAGTCACAGGTGATCAATTTGTGGATATTATGTAGTTTCTGGCCATAGGAATAGTGCCTGCGGAGCACACTATGAAGAAAAAGAAGTAGTTGGTAGTCAGAATAGCTAATTTCTTATTGATTTCTAGACACTTGTAAAATATTGGACCGGATAAAATACTACAAAGATATGTCCCAGAACATGAAAGGCAAATATTCTAGCATAAGCTCATGGAGGATTTGCAGGTGGACATTATGCAGGGAAGGCCATTGCACATAAAATATTAAGGTATACAGGGACAACCCTATCCCTAGAAATTCATGCTGAAAGATAAAGGGAGTAGAGTCTTAATGCCACCTACAGTTGAAAATGGGCACTGGACTATAAACTACTCTGTAGAAGGGGACTTCATCGAAGGGAGATTACTGCACGATACTGGGAGTATGATTACATTCAAAGGAACTGCAATGAAGGAAATATTGTTGTGCAACAAGGGAAGGTTCATCAAAGTTGGACGGAAATGTGATCATTGGAAGGAAAAAGCTACTGTTAAAAGGAAGTTGTCACTAAAGGGCGTGGGAGAAACACATTTATGAGGCAAAATTGGCTTAATCTACCACGATACCTGCATTAAATAAGAAAGATCTTAGCTAATAATGGGACTGGAAATTCAAATTTGTTATAAAAACCATATCCCATGCCACATTTTACACTTTTCTATCTGAAGAATTGGAGAAGTTGCAACTAAGTGTGAGAGAAGTAAGCCACTGTATGTCTGAGAGAATCTTTGAATAACTTGATCGAGTATTTTCCAAGAAAGTATTAGTAGGTATTATGGAAGAACAGGATGGTAAAACCGCAACAATGAGTGTACCCATGTCCCCAAGGTGCGCAAGGTCACTGAGAAAGCAAGCACCCACATAAGCACAACCACAAAAGAAACAGGAAAAGAGGTCAGCTGAGGTCTCTGAGGTAGAAATAAGAACATCCCTGGGGAAGAAGACACAGAAAGAACTACGAACAAAGAATAAGGAAGACAAGGGGAAGAAACTTGCGTAGAAGGGAAAGAAGCCAATGCAGCAGAAGGTACCTCAATAGATCCATGACAGTGAAGAGGAGGCAGAATTACACAGGATGGAGACAGAGGGCATAGAAATTCCCTCTATGCTCCCACCTTACATGCCACCAAGAAAAATGAGCACCAAGCCAGTCAAGGACCCAAAAGATGTGAAGTTTGGCACATTCACTCTATTGTTGCCAGAGGAAGTGCCTTTTGATGGCGAAGGTGTTGGGAAAGATCCCACAACTGAATATAGAGGACTAGGATTTCAATGATCGGAGCAAATACCCACAGTTTGAACAGAGTAGATACCTGCAACATGTATATTACCCAGAAAGTGGAGTTACAAGGTTGAGCCACACCGATGGGCTGTAGGATTATAGAGAGTAAGCGTGTTAAATATGTTAAATCCGCCACCCTTCGATAGAAGCACATCCAGTACAACCTGTGTGCGACAACTTCTCGCATTATTACATGATGGATGCCTCTTGTTGGGGACGAATATCTCGATCGATGAAATGTTGATCAGAAGGATCACATGACTGTCTCATGAAGGAAATGACGCCGCAGAAGAGTTTGTGGAAAGAATAAGGACAAGACAATGTCACATACGATGAAGGATAATTTTAGAATATTGAAAAAATCACGTGGGTAGGAAATTAACTCCATCAATGACCAAGGGTTGAGCTTCGTCACACACATCTTGGTAGGAAAGATCATGCGGAAGTGTAGAGAAAATGAGGTGCCTGCAATCGTGGTTTCTTTGGCTGTGTAGTGCAACGCCAGGGTCCAGTTCAATTGGGTCGCCTATCTTTGTAAGGAGATTTTGGTAGAATAGGGAAGCGCAGGAGGAGGGGAACACATTTCATTATGCATCATTAATCATCATCATTGTGCTAATTGCATGGAATGAGCCAGAGGACTTGTAGTTTCCTCATGTTGAAGAAAATGTTTGTGAAGCAGCGAAGTATGCCTCTCTTTGGCATACTTAGGAGCCATCGTGCGTGATGGAAAATATGATTTTCTTTGCACTGTTTTAAATGGATTTACACATGGTAGTGAGTCAACATCCAAGGTTGTAACCTAGTTTGTATAGGCAATACTACAACATCGCAGCCTGTAAAACAGACTTCCACTGAGTCTATATAAAGGCAAGGAGGGACCCGATAAGGACATGCCACCCATTGCCATATTTAATGACCGAGGATAACTTACTCTAAGTAGTACAACACTGGTCAATAGAGTGGATGAATCTACCTAGAAAAGAGATTGGAACCGAGAAGGTTACTCCATAGGATGTAGGTCCGAGTGGTAAGGATACAGAACAAGGCAGGAAAGATACATAACCAAAACAAGAACAAAATACTCAAGAGCCCCTTAGCGATGAAGGAGTATCAAGGGAGTCACCATTTATCATTAAAAATAGGGTGCCTACAACAACTGCGTTGGGCATCAGGAAAAAGAAGAAGGCGGACAAATCCAGGGTTGTTATACCACTTATACTCACTGATGGGGACATCAATGAGATCGGGTAAAAGGTATAGGAAATAACAACAGAGGCTTGAAGCAAGGTCGATGATTGTTATAGATTGATCTTGGTTGAGGTTCAGCAGGGCATCGTAGAGTTGAAGGCACTGTCATAGACAATGAGACAACCAAAGCAGACAACTCAACCACTACAGGTAGAATGATGAATAAAGGAAACATTTAGCATTAGGATTTTGCAAGTACTAGTTGGAGCACTATAGTTTGAAGCACCGCAGGACAGAGAATGAGCTAAATCCTGGAGCAACATCAACATGAACACTATCGCACTGTCGATTCAGGCACTACATGAATTCCACTAGATCATAACAACTGAGTTGCAGGAGCAGGAACAATTAACTTCATTGTTGACTAGTTAGGTGGAAAAGGAGAAAACTTTGTTGAAAAGGGAGTTGGATTAGTTAGCTAAGCAAAGAGATGAGGCATGGAAACAACAAAAACAACTGGAAAAAGCCATTACAGACGCTTGTAGCACATTTCCTGATGTGAAGGTCCATGAAGAGGAGCCACCAAAAGAGAAGGTCGCGAAGCTCGCCCTTACGATACAATAATATAAGAATAAGCTCGCAAATATGAAATTTGAATATGAAGTGCAGATTTCAAAGCTAAAAATAAGGCTATAGCTAGCAACGCCACCAGAAGTACAGGAGTAGAGGGAGAAGGAATTAAAATCAACATTGAAAGGAACCTCCGACACAGTGGCGGAATGTGGAAAGTTGTTGAATGAAACTATGAAAATTTGGACGTCACTGCAAAAGGATCCAAAAATTCAGAAGATTGAGGAGGAGTTACAAGTGAAGAAGAAGTGGCAGGAAGAGATCCTGGCAACTATGAAGACCCTACCAGTCTCCTAGAGGCTTGCCAACATTACTGAAGGAAAGAACCTACAGAAAGAGATAGAAGATCTTCAAAGGAAGGAGTAGATTTTGCAAGTGAGTACTCAAGCATGGCAAGATGAGGCCCTACAAATTTTGCAGGCAGTGGATGAAAGACTCAAAGAGTTAAGGGAAAGGGAGAAATAAGTACTACAGAAGACTGTTGGTCCAACCATAAAGGCATTGTTGGAGGAAGTGCGCCAAGAGGAAAAACAAGTAGCATAAATAGTCCAACAATACAATGCAATCTAAAATGGTATGGTAGCGAAGATCAAGAGCACCTTGGCTAAATGACTCGGGATGAGTCAGATGTGAGCGTTGGGGGCCTCTTGGGAACAACCCAACTTGATAGACTTGAAGCTTTTGTGGTGGTTTTTTGAAGTAGCATGATCCGGATTCTCCACAGTGTTATGTTTCTTATGTCGACGTTTTGAACCCGAAAGGGGGTCCATCCTCAGGACCAAATTTGATAGAATATGAATGACAATTATTTTTTAGAGAAGAATCTTCCGACCAGAGTATAAATGCAAAACCTAGAATTTTTTTATATATAAGCCAACCTATGAATTTTTATTTTAATTTTATTATTATTAATTTATATTTTATTTATTTTATTAACTTTAATTACTTTTGTTTAATAATTATTCTAATTTAATTATTTTAATTATTGTTTTGATTAATGTTAATTTAATCATTAATCCTTTATAACAAATTAAATTAATAAGATAAGTTTATATAATCTATTTGATTCCATTAATTATAGTGTTATTGTTTTAATTAATTCTATTATTTCATTATTACTTTTAAACTTGGTCTAGTTTTGGTCAAAGACTCTGCATTTTGAGGAGCGGAGCATGCAAAGTCCATGAAGTTCTAGTCACTATGCAGTGTCAAGGGGCTTTGGGGTGGGTCAAATCCCATAATTTTATAACAAGTATCAGAGCTTATTTCATTATTTTTTTAAGTCCATGGTATATGGAACATGGTTTTTGGTAGCATTAATGTATTTGAAGGCATGTAATACTTTTTCAAAGTCAGCCAATCATGGAATAGATGGATCATTAATCATATTCTCTATATTTAGTCTATATTTTTGGGCCTTAAGGAAAGGCTTCGTACCTGAGTGTGTAGAGGCCTTGGAAGAGTATACAGTTGAGTGTGCAGAACACCTGCAGTGGGTGTGCAGGTCAAGAAGTTGTATGTATTGAAGGATCCATCTTAATAAAGAAAAGGAATTTTTGGCAAGGTCTTGTGTATCTGTGTTCATTATATGTGTTTATACATACTATTATGCATGATTTTTATTGAATTATACAAAAGAATACATGTTATACTATTCTCTTATATGTTTATGTGATAAGTGCAAATCTGCGAAGTAAATCATCAGCGCGAAGTTATTTATGCATGCGAAGTGGTAGATAGGTATAAAACATAGGTAAAACACACGAGCACCACAACGTGGATATCCCTCGAGCTACAGAAACATGGTTCTGCAACCTCCCATAATCGCTTCAAGTGAGACTGTGACCTGCTTGCGGGCTGTTTCCGAAAGGGCCAATGGTTGAGGGTTTTGTTGGTGTGCAATACACTTTGAACCTGGGTCCAAGTCACTTGAGCCAACAAGGAGAGGGGCATGTTAGGTCCCTATAATACTAGTGTATCCACCTTATTTTTATTTTTGTGCCTATGTAGCCCCCATATTGTTATTTTTGTACCCCATAGAAGCCCATTATTGTTATTGTTGTGCCCTTACATTATTATTGTTATGTGGGCTCTGGTTATATTTTGATCCCTTAGACCCCTATATATACAAAGGAGGTCTTGTCATTTGTATCATCTAATAGTTGTTCATTTATGTAATGGAAATGCCATTTCCCACTCAAAGAGGATAATTTTTAAATCATTGATCTATCTATTTATGAGTTGGTTGCAAAACATTTCTTCATATCTTTGACAATGTTATTCTCAATATTATCATATACTAAAACTGTTTTAGATGAAGGTGAATATGGGGAAGATGGTTTGGGTGTATTAGATGAAGAACAAGTAGATTGACCAAAAGTTTTCTTTGGTGTACCTTTTTCGGCTGGAGAATCACCTATAGCTTTTAGGCCTTTTGAGAGTGCATCCGTAGGTCCTTTGCTTATGGTTTTAACAAGTAAAGGTTCTTCTTCCTCTTCATATAAAGAAGCTAAAATAAAATACCAAAGTCCATGTGCTTCAACTACTTATTATTATTCAATGTCTTCTTCAATGGATTGTGCTTTTCCTCCTCTTCATCATCATCATCATCACCAACAACTAATATCGTGAAGGTGGTTGAGTAGGGGATGTGACTTGTTGATTCCTTTGGAAAGGCCTAAAGGGTATTTTTCAGGAAGAACTTTCAACAACTTACTTCTTTAACTTGGCCATTTTGTTTGACAGTGTTTTAAGAACTTTTTGCAAGCCTTCCATATCATAAGGATCTTTGTCAGTTTTCCTTTTAGGCTCTTCCTTGAATGTTACTTTCTTTGTAGGCTTCCTTTCATCGGAACAAACTTTCTTCTCTAGTGCTAACAATATTTATCCAACTTCCAAGGCTTATTTCATGTTATCGGTGAGTGTTTTTTTTGTACTCTGTCAACAAACATAGCTATATTTGAAGGAAGAGCACTAATGTACCAATTGACTTGTACTTCTTCACCCAACCTGGATGCAATTGGGATTTTACTCGAAACTTTATTAAATATGGAGTTAAAACCCCTAATTTTTTTGTTAGGGGAAACCTTAAGATTAGATAAATCATTGATTAATGCAGACAATGTTTTATCTTCTCCATATTTCTTAAGAAATTAATCTTTAAATGTATCCCAATTATTTATTGATCCGGTAGATAAAGAGAAATACCAATACCTAACCGATCCTTCAAATGTGTAAGGGAAAATCCTACAAATTACATCCTTCTTAGAGACACCATTAAGATTGATGGCTAACATGAAATTATGAATATTTTCCTCTACAGGAAGACGATCATATGGATTGAATTTTGGTAGCCATCTCTCTAGATATCTTGGAAGAGGATGCAAAGGAGGTTTCATAGCTACAACACTTGGGTTGTTTGAAGGTATTTCTACCATTTTGGGACTTATAATATGACCCTTGGTGGATGAGGTAGACCTAGAAGTAGATGTACTTGATGAAGGGGCAGTTGAAATAACAATGGGATGATGCCCCTATAGAACTACTAACAAAATTAGCACGTGTTGGTTGGATGGAAACATAAACAATGGAAGAAATTGGTGAGGTTGTAAATGTATGAGTGAAAGAGAATAAATCATGGTAAGAAGTTGGTAAAGAATAAAATAGTACAATTTGTGATGAAACTGATGGGATAAAGAGAGTAAGAGTACGGGAATACTGTGTGATAATGTCACTAGCAACCGAATTAGATCTAAAAGTTTTCCTATGTTGAGCTTCTAAAGGGAACTCAAAATGTTTGATCCTTAATTTTTCACTCTATGCTTTGGTCAAGAGTCCAGAAGATTTTAAGGATAACGATATGCTACCTTTAGAAGGTTTGGGTATATCAACCTTCTCTTCAGAAATTGAAAATTTTTCAAGTTTATTAATAATGGTTTGGATTTCAGAAGGCTCAATAGGTTGAGTAGGAAGGGGAGTATCTACTGAAGGTTCACTGACAGATCTTCTTATAGGGATAGGATATTTATGAGAAGGGCATGAAACTTCTAATCCAGGAGGCAAAGAACGAGAAGAGGATCTAGAATTTGGTGATGAGGGTTGGGGTAGAGATTGACTCTTGGAATGACAACTTGATTTAATATGTGATATTTTTGCCTTTAAAAGTATGATATCCCTCCTTCTAGCACCAAAAATATTGATGGCCAAAAATGAATGTATCAACATTTTGGAATCCACCCAGTCAGAGCCCCAAAGTAGACTCTTTTCCATTGAAGTTGGTGGTTCTGAATGGTATTTTGGGTCCAGTTACATGTGACAACTAATAGTATATGGGGATGAAGTGGATGGTGATGACAACTGATAAACTAATGTAATTATTGATATAAACTAAAACTAATGTAATATAATTACTTTTACCCTATTATGATAAGTAATATGTGCTAGAAAAATAATGTTGTTTCATGACCAATAATTACTACAGTTCGTGTTGCTAAGTTAATCTTGAAGTAATATGTTTCCATTAAGATCACCATTTAAGCTTTCTTTGGCTATTGTTTTCATTGAAAACCATGCAATTAAAACATAAACTTGATTAGGAGATAAGGATATGCAAAATGCAGATACAAATATTGATATAATTGTTGCTACCTTCGTAGATTATCTTATAAGTACTCTAGGATTTGTCCATGACAACCATCTCTTGACCAACCATGGTTTCCACAAGAATACTCTGTTGTCCCTACACTAAAACAAAGAAACTTTGTTATTTATGAAGGCTAAACTTCGTCTCATTTAAACCTTTCTTGTAAACCTCTTTGATTTCCCTCCTCTAAACTTTGTTTGAACAACACATAGGAATCCACATACCTCAATCATTAAATTCAAACCCACATTTTCATGGTAAAACCTATTACTTAACATTGTCAATGTCAATGCAAAGATCATAGTTTTATCAGAGCTCCTTATATTTGGAAAAAATAATATATTAATTACTAATAGCTAGTGAAAATTTCAAAGTTAACCAAATATGCCAAAGCAACTTGAAGACACGTTGAATCTATCCCTTAAACATGCAAAGATTAACATAAATATTAATTTTTTTTTGTCTTTTTATCAATAAACTTGGAAAATATAAAAATGTAATATCTTTAAAACACATATAACTTTAAAAATTGACTTAAAAAAAAATCATTATAATATTATAATAATTGATATAAATAAAATCCAACAATTATACAATCTAATCTAAAGTAAATGCTCTTTTGTTCATTACTTATTTTTCTTTCATAAATTTATATTGCCACTCTTACAATGAATATTTGTTTCTTCACCATTGATTTTCATTTCATAAATTTAATTTACCACTCATATATATTAAGATTCCTTAGGAAAAGATCTCCACTTTAGTGATTTTACGTTTATTGAGTTATTCAACAAGAATAAATAGAAAAAAGGAAAGGAGGAAAAATAGATTTCTCTATTGATTTTTATTTCATGAATTTACTTTAGGACTCTTAAAGTTAAGGTCCCTCATAAAAAGACCTCCACTTTTAGTGATTTGACATTTATTAAGTTATTCAACAAAAATAAATAAAGACAAAGAAGGGAAAATATATTTTTCTCTCAATCTTCCCCGTGAAGACCTCCCCCTTTAATAATTTCTAACTGGAATAAAAATAAAAATATAAATAAAAAATTCCTTCTTAGTCCCATCATTCTTCAAATACTTCCACCATTAATCGTCCTTTAATACTAATCCCTTTGATCTTTTGGTACGCGTAGGAATATAAAAGAAGAGGAGGTGATAAAGTTTTATCCACCATTGGTCCATCATTTTCAGTAGACAAAACAAATGAAAATGAATGATAATTATAGATTTATTTTTTCGATAGGTTTTCCTTTGCATATGTTTAATATTTTCTTTTTTATATATCCTCTCCTTAACCTCTCTAAAGTTGTGCCTAGAAAGTTTTGGAGGAATATTCTTGTTCGTAAATCAAAAGAAATGTTGGGTGTGGAGCCTGATTATCTTCTGTATTCAAAGGTCTCAACCGGATGTATACCCTAGGAAGACTGTACACCCCTCCACGCGGGGAGGTGCGGGGAGGCCTTGTCCCCCCCGCGGGGGTTCGCGGGGGCTAATCCCCAACGGCTGGAGGGTCCGGGGGCCAACGGTCCCCCGGCGTGGGCTCGAGGGCAGCGCCTTGGAAGCTAAAAACAGATGTAAAATTGCCTTGTAAAAGTATATTAATTTCTAGTTAATCTGGGCCGTTCATTAGGTGGATGATCTAACAATAGAAGTTATGTTTAGTTTAGGGTTTTTTGCCCTAGAAGGCAACCCCTTACTATATATGAGGGAATTGTATTGCGTCTATGTATCTCATTATTCTGAGTGAGGAATAGAGAGGAGATTGAGAGCGAAGAGGGTGTTACAACGGATCTGTTGTAGGTTGTATCTCTTCAGTTTGCTAGATAATATAATTAAAGAAGGACTGGTTGTTTCTCCGTGGATGTAGCCCAAACTGGGTGAACAACATATATCTGTGTCTCTCTTGTTTTATGCATTTTCTGAGTTTATATTTCTACAATGTGTTCCATTGCTCTGTAATATATAATTTTCTAACAACTGGTATCAGAGCCAAAGGTCTATTTGGCTGATAAATGCGCAAGAGAGAAGGGTTCCTGGCTCGAGTGGGAGCAATGGCAGAAGATGGTAGGTTTAGGGTCAAAAAATTCAATGGCCAAAACTACTAACTGTAGAAGATGCAGATGGAAGATTATCTATATCAGAGAGACCTTTACCTACCATTGAGCGGAAAGACAAAGAAGCTGACGAGTATGATAGACAGAGAATGGGATATTCTCGACAGAAAGGCACTTGGAACAATACGGTTGTGCCTAGCGGTGTCGGTAGCGTTTAATATTTCAAAGGAAACGACAACAGAGAGTTTAATGTCGGCATTGGCCAAACTATATGAAAAACCCTCAGCCTAAAATAAGGTATTTCTTATGAAGCATTTATTTAATATGACGATGACAAAAGGTGGATCTGTTGCTGATCATTTAAATGATTTTAATACAGTTACAAGTCAGTTAAGTTCTGTAGGGGTAAATTTTGATGATGAAGTTAGGGTTTTGTTATGGCCATTAGTAACTCTGTCTCTGGATCTAGTACTTTAAAGTTTGATGCTGTTGTCAATGCAATCCTTAGCAAGGAAAAGTGATGGAAAAGCTCCGATGAGACATCAGGTAATGCTTTGACTGCAGAGACTAGGGGAAGAAAAATGGAAAGAGGAAAGAGCCCAGGATATCGCAGTAATTCAAGAAAAGGCAAATCCAAGTCCAGATTGGGGATAGTGTTCTGGAAATGCGGGAAGAAAGGACACCTGAAGAAAGACTGAAAGTCTCGGAAGGGGAAAGAAGGAGACATGCAGCAAGAAAACTATCATGAAGCGAATGTAACAGGTGATGTGTTGCAAGATGCTTTGATTCTTTCTCTAGAAAATATTATTGATGCCTGGGTGGTAGATTCAGGGGCCTCATTCCATGCCACACCTGATAAGAAACATTTTCATGTTTATGTTCAAGGAGATTTTGGATAGGCTCGATTGGGTCATGATAAACCCTGTAAAATCGTTGGAATGGGTACAGTTTTCATAAAATAGCAGAATGGAAATCAATGGCTATTGAAGGAGGTAAGGCATGTTCCAGATCTAAAGAAAAATCTGATTTCAACAGGGTAGTGGGGAGGTGAAGGTTGCGTAACTACTTTCACAAATAAAACCTGGAAGGTCACTAAAGGATCCTTGGTAATAGTGAAAGGAGAAAAGGTTGGTACATTGTACTTATGCAATGGTATTTCTAATTATGTTATTGCTTTAACCTCTACAGGGGAAGATACGGCATTGTGGCATCATAGGCTTGGGCACATGAGTGAAAAGGGGATGCAAATTCTTCACTCAAGAAATTTGTTGCCAGGTTTGAAGCATGTTGATTTAAAATTCTGTGAATATTGTGTTTATGGAAAACATAAGAGAGTCAGATTCCTTAGAGTTGGGAAAGAAAAAAAGAGCGAAAAATTAGAGCTTGTGCATACAGATGTATGGGGACCTGCTCAGGTATCATCTCTTGGTGGCTCTCGTTATTATGTTACTTTTATTGATGATGTAACCAGAAAAACCTGGATTTATTGTATTCGAAATAAATCTGATGTATTTGATACTTTCAAGAAACAAAATATTTGGTTGAAAATGAGACAAGAAAGAGGTTGAAGTGTCTCAGATCAGAAAATGGAGGTGAATATTGCAGCAAAGTGTTTGATAGGTACTTTTCTGAGAATGGAATTCAAAGAGAGAAGACAGTTCCAGGAACACCACAAAAAAATGGTGTGTCAAAAAGGATGAATAGGACAATCATGGAGCGTGCAAGGTGCATGAGATTGCATGCAGGATTGCCTTTACAATTTTGGGCAGATGCTGTAGATACTTCTGTTTATCTAATAAATAGAGGGTCTTCAGGTTCCTTGGATGGTGGTATTTCATAGGAGGCATGGACAGGTAAAAAGGTAAACTACTCTTTTTTAAAGACTTTTGGTTGTGAAGCCTTTGTCCACATTAATAAAGAAAATAGAACAAAGCTTCAGGCAAAATCAAAGAAATGTACCTTTATTGGATATGGTGTTAATGATTTTGATTATCGCTTTTATGATTATGAAAAACACAAAATCATTAGGAGTAGAGATGTCATATTCAATGAAAAGGTTTTGTATAAGGATCAGCTGCAAGAAGAGAAATAGGAAAAAGAAAATAGAGAATACACAGTGCTTGACGAGATCACAAAAAAAGTGATGGTGCCTGAAAATCATAGTGATCAACAGCCAGAACAACAACCACAACAACAACAAGCACTTCAAACACCTGAAAGTGGTGTTAAGATCTACCAGGATAAGTAGACCCCCTGAACAATACTCTCCTTCATTATATTATGTATTATTGACTGATTCAGGTGAACTAGAATGTTATGAAGAAGCAATGCAGGTAGAAACTAGGAAGAAGTGGGAGCAAGCCATGAAAGAAGAGATGGAATCCTTAGCACATAACCAAACTTGGGACTTAGTCAGGTTGCCTACATGTAAAACAACATTGCAGAATAAATGGGTTTACAAGTTGAAGGAAGAAGATGGAGGTAGAAAAAGGTATAAAGGTAGACTTGTGGTGAAAGGGTTTGCACAAAAGAAAGGTATAGACTTTGATGAGATATTTTCTCCTGTTGTGAAAATGACTTCAATCGGAACTATTCTAAGTCTAGTAGCATCTGAAGATTTGCATCTTGAGCAGTTAGATGTAAAGACAACATTTCTCCATGGGGATTTAGAGGAAGAGATATATATGCAACAAGCACAAGGATATGAGGTAAAAGGGAAGGAGAAACTAGTGTGCAGGTTGAAGAAGAGCTTGTATGGCTTAAAACATGCTCCAAAGCAGTGGTATCTAAAATTTGACAAGTTTATGTCTGAACAAGGTTATACTAGATGTCACTCTGATCATTGTGTTTATCTAAAAAAGAAAAATGATGGCAGCTATATTATATTGTTATTTTATGTAGATGACATGCTT
>APFE030944717.1:189379-203332 GCA_000404065.3 Pinus taeda
CTTGTTGCAGGTTCTAACATGCAGGAAATAAATGTGCTCAAAAGGAAATTGGCAAACGCATTTGCAATGAAGGATTTGGGTGCTGCAAAACAAATCCTTGGTCTGAGAATAACTAGAGATAGGATGAATCGTAAATTAACATTGTCTCAAAGTGAGTACATAGAAAAGGTGTTGAAAAGGTTTAATATGCAGAATGCAAAACCATTTAGTATACCTTTGGCTAGCCATTTCAAATTAAGTAAGAAGGCATGTCCCAAGACTCAGGAAGAAATGGCTCATATGTCTAAAGTTCCATATGCATCAGTAGTTGGAAGCTTAATGTTTGCATTGGTCTGCACAAGGCCTGATATTGCAAATGCAGTAGGAGTTGTAAATAGGTACATGAACAATTCGAGAAAAGAACATTAGATGGCGGTGAAGTGGATTCTCAGTTATTTGAGAGGTACCACAAATCAAGCATTATGCTTTGGTGGTTCAAACATTTCTCTATAGGGATATGTTGATGCAGATATGGCAGGTGATAGAGATATCAAGAGAAGCACAATAGGGTATGTGTTTACTATAGGTGGAACAACTGTCAATTGGGTTTCAAAACTGCAAAGTGTTGTTGCACTCTCAACAACAGAAGCAGAGTATGTTGCTACTAGAGACGCTACTAAAGAAATGATTTGGTTACAAAGGTTTCTGGATGAATTGGGTAAGAAGCAGGAGTTGGGAAAGTTATACAGTGACAACCAGAGTGCCATCCATCTTGCAAAGAACACTACATTTCATTCTAAGACTAAACATATTTATCTCAAGTACCATTTCATACGGTCAATGTTGGAAGATGGACAGTTGAAGCTAGAAAAGGTACACACTAGCCAGAATCCTGTAGATATGTTAACAAAAGTTGTAACCAAGGAGAAACTAAGAATTTGCTCATTTTCAATTGGTCTTCAAGTATGATGAAGAAGATGAGAAACAACCAGGTCCAAAGTGGAGTCATTGTCCAGCAAATGAAGGAGCGATGGAGTTGCTATAATCAGTCTCCAAGTGGGAGATTGTTGGTTGTGGAGCCTAAATATCTTATGTATTTAAAGGTATCATTGCATTGGACCCCAGTTATTGATGGGGCGACAACGCTGCCCATTCTCTAGAGGGGGCAGTTGTGACCTTTGGTAGCCCCCCCCCTAGTAGGGGGATCAGGGGCAATGCCCCCAAAGCTAAGAATAGATGTAAAATTGCCTTGTAAAATGTTGTAATTTTGTAGTCAATCTAGGTCGTTCATTAGGCAGACATCTGACGGTAGAAGTTATGTTTAGTTTAGGGCTTTTTTCCCTAGAAGGCAACCCCTCGCTATATATGAGGGAATTGTATTGCGTCTATGCATATCTGTATTCTGAGTGAGGAAGAGAGAGGAGATTGAGAGAGAAGAGGGAGTTATAGTGGGTTTGTTGTAGGTTGTATCTCTTTAGTTTGCTGGATAATATAAAAAAAAGGACTGGCTATTTCTATGTGGACATAGCCCAAACTCGGTGAACCACATATATCTGTGTCTCTCTTGTTTTATGCGTTTTCTATGTTTATATTTCTGCAATATTTTATGTGTTCCATTTCTCTGTAATATATAATTTTCTAACAACAGTTTCTCCCTTCCATTCATAGAGTCCTAATAACTATTCCAGCTCTTTGGAAGACCAAGGAGAGCAAGGCTCACCATATCATCATCAACATTAATTATTCCCACACTTCCAAGCTCGTCTCTACAGGTGGTGAGCTTGTTCATAAATGTGGAAATAGTATCACCGTTCTCCATCTTGATTCTTCGAAGCTTATCCTTGAGCACCAGTTTCCTCTGGTCGCTACTGTTCTGATAGAGTCCCTTCAATGTCTTCCACATTGAAAATGGAGTCTCCTTCCCATGAAGACTCGAGACAATATCATCTCAAACTCCCTCAAGGATGATCTGTCTTGCCCTCGCCACACACTTCTTCCATTCAGCCAACTCTTGTGCATTAGTTGAACCTGGCTTCGGGATTTCTTGATCAATGAAATCCTTCAAGCCATTGTCTTCTAATAAAACCTCCATGCGATCTTTCCATGCTATGTAAGTCGAGCTACCATCCAAGGCATACTCGAGTCTCAAGCCATAGAATGCCATTGACCAACCTGGAGTATGAGATTATTTCGATTTGTACATGCAATCCCGAACTTCAAACTTCGAATTTTCCTTCTCAGTATAATTTTTCACAACTTCGATCACCTTTGCTCTGATAAACTTGGCTCTGATACCATGTATACATTTCTCTATAGATCAACTAGCTCTGATACCATGTAGAAATTCTCACTGTAGATTAACCTGATTATGTAATATAACTAAAGCAAAATACTTAATCTACTTCTACAATCAAACTTGCAGAAGCTTAATAGATTTGAGCAAGATCAAGTGGAACACATATAACAGAGAAGAAGAATAAATACACATGAAACAAAAAAGAATACTCTGAGGAAAGCCTCAGCTAAAAACCCCACTATTTGTATTATCATACAAGGTGGAAATACATCCAGATTACACAAAGCTTTAGCTCTCATAGCTAGCCAGCTTTCAGTACAATCCTCCTGGATGCTCATAGGCAAACAAGGCTTCTCACAAACCTTCTCTTCTACCCTTCAAGCCTCCTATTTCCTTGCGTTGTTTCTCCTGGGTGATCCTACTATTACCAAGTGTAACATTGATCACTCACACTAATCTCACACCCTGTAAAACTGCACAATCCTCAAGGAACCTTATTCCTTCTGCATGGATGAGTTTCCTTTATAGGAAAATTCCTCCAACTGATAGTACAATGTCCCTGTCTTTAATATCAACTATTTCTTTGTCTGAACTGACATGCATGAGTTATTTATGAGAGAATCCTCACTTATCTAGAATACACTAGTTGCATACATACATGCATTAACTGACTGAACTCACAATTAATTTCTCAAACTATTTAGAACTAATTTAACCACACATAACTCAGTTAACTAAGATAACTAATTACAACTCGAATACAACTCACCCTTTTCCCCTTAACTAAGGGATAATCTCCTAAATTTAAGGAATAACTGTTACATGGCTTCACAAAGACTTTGAGCTTGAATTTCTCCAACTAATTAATCCATAATGAATGAATTAATTATTTTCCAAGCAGATGGTGAGACTAAATTTGAATTTTAATTCACGATTCTAATTCAAGGACAAATCAAAATTGGAATATTCTGAATGCTATTTTTAGCATTTCTTGTTGCTATTCTCAACAGAGACAAAATAAGGGGCTAGATCCTCCATTTTTCAATTGAAACATT
This sequence comes from Pinus taeda, assembly GCA_000404065.3. Lineage (NCBI taxonomy): Eukaryota > Viridiplantae > Streptophyta > Pinopsida > Pinales > Pinaceae > Pinus > Pinus taeda. The sequence continues at coordinate 192,710 of APFE030944717.1, forward strand.
GTATGATCCCGAAAGGAAATGAATCTCGGTCAAAAATGTAGGCCCCTCTCAAAAAAATAATGAATAGCTAAATATGCTCATTACTAATATCATATAAAATATCAATTGTGAACCTTTGTGCCTTGAAATATTTCATTACTTCAAGAAACTGATCATACTTCTCCCTCCTATGCTTAAATATTTCTTTAACTACTTTGAGATAGGCCATAACAACATCAGTTGCTAGCTTTTGTGACCCTACCAAATGTTGAGGTGGTCCAGAGCTATTTCATATCACACAAAGACAATAGAAAATTAGTAATACTATTAGTTTGTAATATACTACATCTATACACAATAGGCCCATATTTTAAAAATCAAAAATTGATATTCAAAGCCTATCATGCAATTAAAGACTCGCAAATTTGAAGAAATACAAGATGTAAAATGTAAAAATGTTGTGAATGCAAAAGGTTAAAGGACTATAAACGTCACAATAAAAATTTATTTCAACTATAAAAAGAAATGGTTTGAAGATAAATCTATCAGAACATAGATCTCTTCATCTGATTACACAGATCCATTTGGCTAGCAATGAACTCTAGCATCTTCTAGGAGGAGTTTCCTCCATTCCATAGGTCAACACCAAATCAAATACCTCTATGATGGAATTAAATATATCACAAAGCCAAAAGTCCCTCTCTACAGAATGGGCCCTCCTCACCATGAATATTCTTAAATAAATTTTCATCATTTATATTCCCAATCAACACCATCATTAAAAGATGGAAGAATACACCATATATCCAACATGCTCCTTGATAAAAACATGCAGCAGAATGAAGGAAAAGGAATGAGAAGAGTATAAAAATAGAGCATTCAACATAAAGGGAAAAAAAGACAAGAAAGTGTGAACACAGACCTTACCTCTCATATATTCAACAATAATGAGTATGGTATCATTTAAACTCCCCTTCAAGCTCTCCATAAACCTTGGCTAGGAATTGAGTGGCTATTAAGACCTTTCCTCAAGCCTCTCATGGAAAAATCCCTACAAATGTGAAATTTTGTAAAAGAAAATTCACTAAGGATAAGAATTATTTTTGAGCATTTTTTTAATGGCAAGAGCACTCTCAGTCACCCAAGGAAACCTATAGGCTCACCTAGGGAGTGCTCTTGTGTTTAATCCAAAAGCACTAGAAGAGTGCACTTCCTAAGGTGCCTCCCATGGAGGCTGGAGCACTCCTTCATACCCCAAAGATTGCTCCCAAATAGATTCATTACAAGAGTGTGCTATCAAAGGGGCTTCCAAATCTATGACACTCAAAGCACTCAAAGAGGTCAAGAATTAACAATTATGGGACAAATTCATTGAAGCAAAAACAACAAAATTCAAACTAAGCAAGTGGCATGAGGTAGCAACGATGTATCCAAATTGAAGGAAACCATAATTTAGAACAAGGTTGTTGTATATCAATTATTCTACCTTGGGCTCAGATAGTCAATATAAAGGAAAACCTATATCACTAGAACAAAACGGCCACAAGTGACATGTTTTCACTTCTCCAGTGGGTGGAACATATCATAGCATCAATTGACCTACTATGCAACATTGAAGACATCAATGTCCTATGTGAGCAATAGAAGCACAAAAGGTATACATCAACAAATTCATTCATAAAGGTTCAACTACTAAAAAAAATATGAGAACCACCATGTTGGGTAGCGGAGGCCCCACATAACGGTTTTGGGGTTAAAAACCATAAGTTAGGTTAATGGTATTGTAAAAACTTCCGTGAAATGTGTGGAGCGCGAAATTTAAGAGGTCAAGTCAAAGGGTTGTCTGCCCAAAATTAATATAAAATAATAGGAAGTGAGTCAGCCTGCCCATGGTCCGTGGACCATGGGAATGTATAAATAGAGCGAGGCTCTAAGGGTAGAGTTAGTTTCTTGGAAGATCAGATGTGGTATGGGTTTGTGAAAGTATTATTGTCTCTAAGTCTATAAGTCCGAGTTGAGCATATTGATATATAGATAGAGGCTTTGTAGTTGTGTGCGCAGAGGCTTGGTAGAGTTCGCAACTGTGTGCGCAGACCCTTGCAGCTGAGTGTGCAAGGCAGATTTGGTTGTACTGAAAAGGAGATCAATAAAGATAAGAAATTCTGAATCATTATATGTTTTATCGTGAATCTGTCTGTTACTTGTGTTCTAAATTTATGGATATTTATGATTGTGCGCATTGGGTATTATTGTTAAATGTTTTCTTAAAGATCGCAAGAAAGTAGAATAGATCTTTAATAAGTTCATAATAATAAGAACTAGTTGGTGCGGATCTAAGTGGAAGATTAGTAGCTGTGTAGAGTAGCGCGAGGGCGCAGATCAGTTCGTGAACCCTCTAGAATAAATCTAGACATCCCAAGGGTGTGGAAACCTGGTTCCAGCACCCTCCCCTACACCTTGGGTGAGACTTCAGTGGGCGCTCCGCGGGTTGTTGCCAAAAGCGCTGATAGTGCAGGATTTGTTTGGCTAATAACTCTTCCGAACCTGAGTCAGGCCCCAACAAGCCAAAAAATGGTTTTGCTGCCAGGACCAAGATCTGCCTAAGGGGTGTCTGATGTCGAAATAGGGAACCCTATGAAGCAAGGGATTGAGGATTAGTTGAATCAAAAGTGGTACAAGTTCGGGGTTGGATTTGGTACATCCTCTGCCAAACCAGGAATCTAACATGGCAAGCATGATCAAGTTTCCTGTATTCAAGGGTGTAGGGAGCGAGGATCCATAATAGTTTTGGTTCGTAGTAGGGGTAGTATGGGAAGTGCACAGAGTTATGGATGATAACATAGAAAAGGCTACTTTGGTTAGCATGTTGCAGGACCGTGCATTGACATGGTATATAAAGTATTTGAGTGATCACCCGAATGCGGGACTAGCAGTGATCCAGGATGCATTGAACAGAGAGTCTAGCCAGCCAAAGTCAGAGATATAGTCAATAATAGGGTTCAAGAAGATCGTAATGTTGCCTGGTGAAATCCCCTAGGATTTAGATTAGAGACTAAAGAGAACGATCCGAGAAGCTAACATGACGTTAACAAATGCGCAACATCATGCGTGCTTTGTAGTGTCTTTAACGCCACATCTGAGGATGGCATTTTCATAGCAGAATATCTCGACCCAGGTTGAAGCATTAGAAATAGCGATGAGGTTGCATGAGACTCCAATACAGGATCCTGGGTTGGGAGTTCAGCAGATCCACACACAAATATAAAACCTATGCTTAGAGATGCATGAAAACGCATGAAGAAGTGTGGTGCATGAAATGCAAATGCCAAGGTCACAATAAGGATCATTGTCTGATATTCGCGAATTATTTGGCAGGGGGGACCAATGCCATTGTGACCAGAGGCACATGTAGAGCCAAGCGCTGCGCCGTCGCTTTGGTGCACAATCTGTTAGGTGGGAGGAAAGCATGCCACAGACAACTATCACCTACTGCAAAAGTTTACCCAGACCCCCCAGTAGCTATTTTGCAATTTTTGTAGATTGGTGGGCAACGATGAACTAGACTATTGGAGTTATGAATTATTGATGGATCGAACATGTGCCTATAGGATGCATACTGAGGTCTGAGGTCAGGATCCAGCCACAGTGATGGCATGTGGTGGGTTCCAGGGGCGAGGAAAAGGACAAAGAATGGGGCCAGGAAGGGGCTGCAGGTAGCTAATCTGTTATAACTGTGGAGGACCAAGGCACTACGCCTGGGATTTTACTAACCAGACCAAAATATCGTGTGCTTACTGCAAGCAGTTCGATCATGAAATGATAGATTTCCCCACATTGATAGCACAGATATGTAAGAAGAGGGTAGCACAACCTAAGGCAATGCAAAACGTCCAAATGACACGGGCCGAACCGCGCAAGGAAGACCCCAACGTGAACATGATGCTCAGAAGTGGCACAACCATAGGGGAGAATAAGGGAAAATTAACCAAGGATGATGCAGGGGTTCGCAAGGAGACAAATCTAGAAGCTAGGAAGAGCTTCGCGGAGGTCTCTACACCAGGTAGTAAGGATCAACCCGAGTCAGAAAGGGGTCCCTCGATGCTAACTACCATTTTAGAGACATGCATGAAATTGCGTCACAATAATAGGGTGGTTAAAGGATTACAAGATCTGATAACTAGATGTGCAAGGTCAGGTGAACCCTGTGTGGTCCGAAAATTGGGGAAACATGCTTCACATACTGGACGAGAGATGTAGTTAACGACACATATTGGTGACTATGAGATGGATCAGATTATCCTGGACTTAGGATCGGATGCAAACATGCAACCTAAATAGACTTGGGAGTACATGGGCAAGCCCACACTACAATGGTCTTCTATTCAATTGCAGATGGTGAACCAACAGAATATTTTGCCCATGGGGAGACTACAACAAATCACAGTAGATATAGAAGGAATGATCACACAAATAGACTTTGAGGTAATAGAAATCGTGGATGAAAATAGCCCTTATTCTATGTTGTTAGGGATAGACTATGCCACATATATGAATGAGGTCATGAATTTAAAGAAGTGGAAAATGATATTTGAGAAGAAGTCACTCCGCGTAGTTATTCCGCTAGACTCGACTGAAGGAGCGCGCTACACAGAACCCTTGCACGATGAAGGAAGTGATGATGAACTAGATTGTATCTATAAGATCATTGCATGGAATCAAGATTCGGTCTATCTGATTACAGAAGGAAGAATATCGTGGGAGCAGGCAGAGTCCTGCACTGCAGATTCAGATGAGGAAGACAAGCGGTGGCATAATTGGTTGAACGGAGTAACAACACTAAACTGCAACATGATGACTAGGTCACTGTATTGCGTAAAAGCTCAGGTTCGAGAACTGTCGATGTATGATGGGTTGATAGCGATAGATGAATTCCTGACCATGTTTGAACATGCGGTACCAGAGCACCATCAGTTTGATGCGTTAAAATGGGCATTGCGCGCGATGCCAGCGCATTGGTGGGGGACACATGAAGGAACCTTTGAAGATTGGCGTGGCTGTAGGTGGATGATACAAATAAGGTTTGGGAAGTTGGAACTACGAATAACTGAGAAATACAATGGGTGTGATGACCCATGCATGCACCTCACTAGATGGACCCAGGCCTATAGAGAAGAGCCCCAACAAAAGTGGGTACACTTATTTTATCATACCTTGGATGTCATCCCAAGGAACTGGTATATTGAAACAGAACTCTGACATGGTACAGGCCAATGGGATATCTTACGTGAAGGGTTTTTATTGACATTCTTATTTGAGGACCAATGGATGGATACTGTTGATGATGCACTGCAAGTTATGAAGGCCACCATTTTCAAAGTACCACTGGAACCAGAAGAAATAGTGCAGCCAGATTGGTCACGTCAATTGAGCCAGGCCCTAGAATGTTACAACATGCAGATAGAAGATGATGAGGACGATCCTAGAAATATCAATATTCTGGAAATACAGGGGAGTCATGAGGTTCGAGGACCAGCGATTGAGGACCCTGACATCACTGCACCGTTGAAAACAAAACAGGTGAACATTGGTATGGAGGAGGAGCTGAAAGATGCGATTCTTGGGGACTATTGGGATAATGCCATGGTGGAGAAGGTCGTCGAGTTACTTTGCGAATATCAAGACTTATTTCCGACTAAAATCATGGAGTTAAAAGGAATCCTCAGTGACCTAGGGATGATGAAGGTAACTCTAAAGCCGGACATGAAGCCGGTGAAGCAGCAGCCTTATCGGTTGAACCCAAAATATAAAGTGAAGGTCCACGAAGAGTTGGACAAAATTCTTGTACTAGGAATAATTGAACCAGTTGAGGAATCCGACTTGGTAACTCCCATGGTTGTACAGGAGAAAAAACAGAAGGAAGAGATTTTCATCTGTGTGGATCTCAGGAAACTCAATGATGCATGTGTTAATGATCCATTCTTGACTCCATTTACAGATGAAGTACTGGAAAATGTGGGTGGACAGAAATCTTACTCCTTCATGGACGGTTTCTCGGGGTACCACCAGATCAAGATTTCAGCAGAGGATAGGAGTAAAACAACTTTTGCAACTGAGTGGGGATTTTTTCGGTACACTGTGATGCCCTTTGGAGTGAAGAACGTGCCGGAAATATTCTCGCATGTCATGGTAGTTACATTCAAGGAATTTAAATATAAGTTCTTAGAAGTATATCTGGATGATTGGACCCTCTTTGGGCTAGTCAAGAAGCATATCACAAGCTTACTGTTAAGGTTGGATAATTGCTGATGGCACCAGATCATGCTAAATATAAAGAGGTGTACTTTCCTCATCCCCTTTGGGAACTTTCTCGATCATGTGGTTTGCAAGCAAGGCCTAATGGTAGACCTGGTGAAGATCACTGTCATACTCAATGTGAAAGTACCACGAAGTGTCAAACAATTGCGCGCCACGTTGGGACACACTGGGTACTATCGAAAGTTCATCAAGAGCTACGCACAGATCATGGAATTGATGGAACAATTGTTGAAAAAGGACGCTACTTATTGTTGGAATGAGGAATGTAACAAAAGTTTGGAAACTCTCAAGGAAAATATGGCCTTAGCTCCCATTTTGGTCTTTCCAAAATGGGACATTGAATTTCACGTACATGTTGACACATCGTGTATCGTGTTAGGCACGATACTCACACAAGAATGAGTGAAAGGAATTGATCACCTGATCGCAATAACAAGATCGCATTCACAAGACGACGATTGTCCAAATCTGAAAAGAACTACTCCACCACTGAGCATCAGGGGTTGGCGATGTTGTACGTGCTCCAGAAATACCGCCACTATCTACTCGGGGGACACTTTAAGATGTATACTGATCATTCCACATTAAAATACTTCAATAAGCCTATGTTGTGGGGGTGCATTTGTATATGGTTGTTATTGTTTTATTAATATGATTTTGATGTCATCGTAAAGCCGAGACGTCCAAACGCAAGCCCAGATCACCTGTCCCGAATTGAGAACGATGAAGAGCCCACAAACTTAGAGGAGGGACTACCTGATGCACAACTCTATGCAGTGCGCGTCGCGGATGGCCACTTCAAGGATATAATCCAGTTCTTAACCACAAGAACCATGCCACTGGGTATTCTGTGCAGTAGAAGAAAGAATTAGTGATATGTACAGCAGACTTTACTGTTATTGCAGGGCACCTCTACAAAATGGGCAACGATGAAATATTACGTAGATATGTACCTGAATTCGAGCGAGGACAAATCCTTACCAAAGCACATGGGGTGGTTGTAGGAGGAAATTATGTGGGATGTGCCATAGCTTAGAAGATTCTCCGCACTAGACTATGGTGGTCAACTCTACATCAAGACTCAAAAGCGTACTGTCGGGCCTGCAACATATGTCAACGAACTAGGAAACCATCGCGGAGGGATGAAATACCACTCAAGCCATAGATGAAACTGCAACCATTCAAAAAATGAGTAATCGACTTTGTGGGGCCTATCGAACCTCAAGGGAATATGGGCGCGCACTATATCATCACCGTGACAGAATACTTGACCAGATGGGTAGAAGCACATCAGGTTAAGGACTGCACGGCTACTACAACTGTGAAATTTTTATTTGAGAATGTGTTGACATGGTTTGGATGTCCCAAAATTCTATTGAGTGACCATGGAATGCACTTTCTGAATGAGACTATCAACGCACTCACTGAGGAATTCCAGATATATCATCAACAAAGTACACCACACCATCTGCAAATAAATGGGACCGTCGAAGCGTTCCACAAGATTTTGGAGACTGCGTTGACCAAGGTATGTAATGCGCATCCCAGTCGTGATATGGGCATACCAAACCATGTGCAAGAAGTTAATGGGCCAGACACCTTTCCGGTTAGTCTATGGCATGGAATCCATCATGCCAATGGAATACATTGTACCTAGTGTTATCACCTAGAACTGCAGTGATATGTACATAATGTTGTCCATAAAATTTTTGTTGTCCAAAAATAGGTGTCTAATGGTTGTTGCCCTATGTTTGTTACTTAGGGATCATGTTTTATAAAGATATTCATATGAATCATTTTCAAAAGCCGTTAGTCATCCTCCATCATGATTGTATAAGATATGTCTTGTCTTATACACGTCACTAGTCCTTTTCGCATTTCTGCAGTGCAATTTTATTGGCTGATTTTGCAGCGCAATGATGTTTTAGTTCTTTCACAGCGTGTCAGTAACCAGCCATTTCGTAGCGCATATTGTTAACTTATAACTGTCGCTACAAATCGCGGATTCGGGGATTTAAGCAGCACTGATTCTTAGAATGTCATGTCTGGGGGATGAGTCAGTATGTCCGTCCGTTTATTGTCAGAAGGGCATCCTTTTCAAGCAAGTATAAGCCATCATTCCACCAATAGGTTCATAACCATGCACATAAAATCATTCAAATGGTTTGTAATGCTGGTAGTGTTATGATGTTTGTTAATGTTGCATGAATTGGTCCGTTTGTATGATAAGACTGTTAAGTTGCGAAGGAGCTTGAGTTCATTCTTTAAAAGGAACTTGATTGCAAGCGAGCCGGCGTTCAAAAGTTTGAATTTGCATTTGGAGTTGAAGCTGGTAGTGTTTCTCTGCACAAAGGATTTCAAAGCGAAATGGAGAAGAAGGGGCATCAGTCTGGAAGATGTCAAAGAACAGAACCTGTGGGATTGGATCTCGCATTGAGAGACGAAGGTGTGAGACAAGCTTTTCAGGATGCTGGTTGCTGGAAATTTTGTGAGAAGCTACAGGGTGGGCATGCTGAGGTAACAAAAGCATTTGCCTTAAATTTTACAGGTTTAAGTTCTAAAGTAGCTATGCTAGAATTCCCAGTATCTTCAGAGGTTATTGCTAGGGTGACTGAAATTCCGAGAGGAGGGCACGAGTGGTTTAAAAATTTCAAATTTGATATGAACCCCTGCAAGGAGTTCCTGAAGGAGCCTTATGTAAATGAATATCTTACAAAGGTTGTGCCAAGACATTATGTAAAAGAACACTATGCACTTCTCCTAACATGTATTCAGAAATATTTAACATGCGAAGGGAGATATAACAAGGTTTACTCCTATCATTTTAAGCTGTTGCTGCATTTTACAAGCAAAGTATTTATAGATATCCCATTCTACTTGTTTCGTAGCCTCAACAAGATGTGTGATAAGATTCAATTGAGGAAAGATGACTGTGAGACATCACTGTTTCACCATGGTTTAGTAAAACTGTTAGTGCTGGATAACTTGCAGAAGATTGGTTGGGATTGGGATTCTTTTATTTTTATGGTTGGTTTTCAGAGTAAGACAGGCCTCGCCCCACTGCCTGTTAGAGAAAGAGAAAGGTCAACTGAGGAACCTACTCTTGCTGAACTAAGAAAGGAGATAAAAGGCAATAAGAAGACCAAGACCCAATTGAAGGAATCAATGAAGCCATTAGTTATCAAAGAGACACCTCAATCATCATCAAAAGAAAAGATCAAGCACAAGAAAAATGCACCAGGGTCAAGTGGAGTTGAACAAGTATCAAGAGTTAAAACCAGAAGTCAGTTAAGCAAAGAGAAGGGCAAATCAATAGCTGTTGAAGAAAGTCCAATATCAAAAGCTAGTTTAAATGATTTGCTTGAGGCTATTGATTTTGAGCAAGCTAAATCCGTGCATAGTGAGTCAATGCATATTGACTTAACTCAATCATCACCAGAGAGCACTAAAAAATCAAGGGCGTTAAAGAGGTTAAGGTTTGATGAACCTGGTAAAGAATTTGTGTTCAAACCACGGAGGCCAGTCACAAGGAAGCAAATTAAAGAAGCTGAGCAAGTGCACGGAGAAGAGGTAGCTGTAAAGGTGCCTAGAACAGAAGTAATTGAACAACTGCCTAAAACAGAGGAGGCAGAGAAAATGAAGAAAAAACCCTATACAAGAAGACAAGCAAGAGAAATGGAGAAACAACTACCCAGAATAGAAAAAGAAAAAGAAATCAAGAAGAAAGATTTGAAGAAAAAGGTCCCCATTTCTCAAGAAGCAAAGACTACATCTTCAAAAGACCAGTGGGAGGCAACCGAAAAAGAAGTGGCTGAGATGGAGAGGGCCGTAGCTGAAATCGCAGCCATGGAAAATGAGGTTGCAAAACTAAAAGCACAGCTAAATAGATTAGCTGCCAAATGAAATTGCAGATTTTAAAGTCAGGTGCTGCACCAAAGTTTTGCTTTGTTTTACTTAAGTTCATTGTTTTTAAGGCATGTAAGCACGACATATAAAATGAAGGTAAATTAGGAGTTTTGAAACCCGTGGCAGAGCTGTTACAGTCACAAAGAATATTGATACATTCATTAAAGACTGTGTTTTTCAAGAAACAGCAGTTTCGTAGCGCGCTACGAAACTTCTGTAGGTGCTGTTTTTTGAAGAAAATAAACAGTTTTATGATGAGGTCAGCAGATTTTGAAGAAAAGGCCTAATGAACATCAAGGAGACCACATAAGACTATCAGGGCCATTCAAATAATGACAAGTGTCCATCCTTCATAAAGGTAAAATATTTTGTCTTAAGCCATAGCTTTAATAAAGGTACTTTATTACCGGTGGTTAGGGTTTG
>APFE030944726.1:0-21906 GCA_000404065.3 Pinus taeda
GATACGCAGTCAACTGGCTATTAGTTGATGCGTTGACCGCAAATATGTGCCGGTTATTTACTACTTAACCAAAGTTTACCTGCGCAGTTTCCTCGCAAAAATTTTTTAGCCAAAGTTTTTATTTGGAGGTCTTATTGCCGGCCTCACGTCGCCCGATGTGCGCTCAACTTGCGCTCAACTCAATTTATCCTAAGTTCGTTCTCCCTGCGCTCAACTTGCGTTAGCCTAAGTTTTTTATCCTAAGTTTTCTTTACTGCCTGTTCGTTTGAGGATTCTCAGGTTGCGCTCAACTCAATTTAGCCTAAGTTTTTTATATGGTTCATGACAAGTTCAGGTCGGTTGCTAAAAACACGATAGAAGTGTTCCATTACGGCAGTCTAACACCGCATGTTTTGTGGACCACTGTTTATATTATATTGAGGGTCAAATGTGAACACTCCGCCATTGAAGACAACGATAAGGTTCAACTTTCTTCATGAATTCAGACACATATAGTACCTGATGGAAGTATGGCGGACACATTACTGCGGCCTACGGCACCCCATGACCAACATTTCAGAGAGCTAGCCTCCTTGCCAATGTGAACGCTCGGCAGTATGCGGCGACCTAGTGCCGGTTGACAAAGCATATGGGTCTGAACCATAAACACGCTGCCTCACGCAAACCAGAGAAGCAGGAATTACATTATATATTGGACTTGATAGCACTAGAGTTTTTATTTAGGTTACAATATTTTGTGGTGAAGAGAAATTTTCCAGAACAATGGAGTTTATGTCAAATGCCGGGGAAGATTACATTTATAACGCCCTCTTGTTGAACAACAGCTTGGGGCCTCTGGATCTGTCTGCTCCGTCGTTTGGAATGCTGAGCACGGGCAGTTCTCAGTTGTTTGGTACCTCTGCGCAATTCCAGCAGAAGCCGGCAAGCAACGACAGCAGCCACCGAGAAACACAGAGCTTCATGATATCAAGCAACGGCGAGCAGGATTTTCGACGCGGACACCTCTCCTTACCCATGACGACCAATTCCAAGCTCGCAGAGGCAACGCGGGTGACAACCACGGAGCCATGGCTTCCTCAATCCGTAGGTCTAAGTAACTCGGCTAGTCTCTCTGTAAATCCCGGAGGAGCTGCCAAGGTGGGCAAGAAACGATCCAGGGCCTCCAGGAGAGTGCCGACTACACTGCTGAACACCGATACTTCAAATTTCAGGGCCATGGTGCAGCGTTTCACGGGTATTCCTGAAATTCCCTTTGGATATTCATCAGTGAACCCTACTTTATCCGCACATGTAACCCAGCAGGGTTGGCAGGTATTGGGCAAGCCCTTACATTCTGCCCCTGACAGTTATTGCCCTCAACTATATAATAGTAGTACGTTTATTCCTTTCCAGTCGCTCCATGATAACATAAACACCAGTGGTCCCAAATACCCTCAAGGGTTAGATGGTGCAGGAGTTATCAATTCGGGATCCTTGTTTCCTACGCAGCTATAACGTCTTCATCGAACAGAAAGCCTGCCTCAATTCTCCATTTCTGTTTTTTTTCTGAAGAAACTGGGTATCTTGATTGAAACTACGCATTGACAGGGACCAGCTATTACAGTGCTGCTTGCAGTTTCAATCAGTTGCACTAATCATCTATCAGATGGCTGTTGTAGAAGCACCTATCCAGGCACAATCGATAGAACTGACCCCTCCGTAGCCCAACTTTCATTTTTTCAAACCAAGCATGTCACAATGGGACCCTACACCTGAACAACACTCTGACATACACGAGATCAAAGAGATCAAAGTGGAAGGGTCCAACTAGTTATCGGGAGAGAAACCGAGATGCGAAATTCATATCTTAAGTTCTCTCGATGGGGCACAAGAAGCATCAATGGACCAGCTTTCTCTGTGTGCTATTAATTCAATTTTTCATGGTTAACTTTTACAGACTATTTCAGCGGCCATTGTGATAGGAGTGATACTACATGCCGGCAACCATTTAGCTTGCGATTTCCCTCGTGTAACCCACGCTTCTGAATCAGAATTCGCAAGTATAGCGCAGTACTTTAATTACAAAAAGCCGACATATGCAGATATGGTCAAAGGACCAGAAGGTATAACTGGGATCTGCATGGTTGTTCTAATGGCAACTGCATTCACACTTGCAACTCGACTGGAATTTGCACCCCCGGGCAGGGACTACCGCTACGGAAGTAGCTCCCTTGTTTTTATGAAGAGCGCTCTTTCTTCTGCATGATCTAGAGCTGAGAGTATAGAGTTTAATAATATTTTGAGAGGATGGGTACATCACCTTGTTGCCCGTTCAATTGCTTGTCTTGGACAACGAAAGAAGACATGCTTTTAACGGATTCACATAGTGAAGAGTTGTTGGAGATTAGTTTTGACAGGTTAACATTAAGAAAGTCGCGAAACAACAACTCTTCCTCCTCAGTTTGAGGTGCTCTTACAACTCTTCTAATTTTAGAGGTGGAATCCCATGTTACATTTCAAATCAATGTAGATATTTCCTTTCCAAAATATATGCGAATCCTATCAGTGGAGTTAGTTGCACCATATTTTCAATTTCAACTTTTCTTCCATGGTGAAAAAATCATTTGCAACTAGCAAATTTTGATTCAATACATTTTAAAAATATCAAGGATATGTACAACATTATTACGAAGCCTATCATTATTAGTGAACTTTTTCGAATGTCTCCCAAATATTTTGTATTGAATTTATTAAAATTAATTTTAATAATTGGTTAATTATATCTTAAAAAATTATACTCCCTTAATTTGTATTTTTATTTTTCAGAAGGAAAAACGTTGCTTCTATTATTAAATAAAAATAGTATATATTCATAGTTTCATCAATCCAGTGAAAACAAGGTGCTAGATAAGAAAGGTTCCAGAGTTATATCAAAAAGATTGTCTATCAAAAAATATGTAATAGTCTATATCAGCACAAAGTCAACAATTTTTGAGTATTGTAATTCACAATTGTTGCTAAATGTAAATGCTAGAAAACTGGATATTAACAAAAAAACCGTAAATCCCACACAGAGCCTCTCTGTATGGTGTCGATTTGTTCACCTTTTTTGATAAAAATGATAAATCAAATTTATTCATCAAACTGAGCCTTTGGAACCTGGAGACTGCCTCTAGCAGAATACTCTACCTCCATTCACACAAAACTCTGTTACATATAAACTAGCACATAAACATGGTGGTCTGAACCACTCCTTAAATAAGAGGGTCTTAGACCTAATCAGATGTTCTCTACAACAACAAACAACCAAATCTGAGAAAATATTAATTTTCTCCATTAATTCTAATGCTCCCCATTCATGAAGAAGGGTGCTTGGAAAAATAGCATACGCCTGCTCGTCTAGTCTCAGTTAGGCTTACAATAGTACATTAAAAACTTGGTAAATGAGCTTTCATTTATGTCTTCTTGCTTGAGAGTCCATGCTTGTTCATTTGTCGGTGAAGTTTCATCTTCACTTTTCTTGCCATTAGATAGTGATGGAGCTTCTCCTCCTTTTTACGTTTCCTACCCCAAAGGCAGAATGCTTGAACTCTTATCCTCTTTCTTGATCTCGATTGTAGGCTAACATTCAATGTTGCAGGTTCTTGAGACTTTTCAATTTTTTCTTCTGGAATGCCAATATCTGCACACTTAAAAACAATGTTAAATTCATATTGGTTCTTCTCTTCTTGCTCCTTCAATAGAACTTTCATTTATCCATCTCTCTTTGTTGACATAGCTTATTGATTCATGCCTTCAACCTCTTTACTCAATTCTATTCCTGCAAACATGTTGTCCTACATTTGATTTGCATATGGAGATAGGCTTTTCTTCTCACTGAACAACAACTCATCAATAAAATGTTTTTCATGATGTTGAAAAGTGTGCAACAAGAAATGCAAAAATAGAAATTGCTAAAAATAGTAGTTTGGCCAATGAGCATTTTGGCCACCTTGTGTGAGAACCGAAACTGCTAAAAATAGCATTTCTGGGTCCCTTCCTATTTATAGCAGTCCTTGGTCTATCTATAGGAAGTAAATTCGAATTTGGTCTTACCAGCAGTTTGGAATATTAATTAGTTAATTCTCCATGAGTTAAGTAGTTAAGAAAAAACAAATTTGAAGTCTTTGTGAGAACATGCAATTATTTCTCCACTGGTTGGGGAATGCATCCTTGATTTGCTCCACTGATTAAGGAATTAAGGATGAGTTCTATATTGAGAGGATCAGTTGACTTAGTTTAACTTAGTCAAGTTTAGTTAGATTAATTTAACAAGTTGTTAAATTAATGAGATATAGTTTGTTGATGCTTGCATACATGTGACAACTATTATTTCAGATAACTGAGTATTTTCTCATGGATAACTGATGCATGGCAGTTCAGATGGAGACCCAATTGAGATCAGATGGTGGGACAGTGTTTTTTCAGTTGCTAGGATATTTCTAATAAGTATTCCTTGCATGCAGGAGGAACTTGAGTCCTCAAGTATTGCATAGTTGGACCTGAGGTTGACAGCAGATATGATGAGGGCAATTTACATGTGTTTTGTAATTGGACCCCAATCAAAAATGCACAAGGAAATAGGAGCTTGGACCTGAGGTGTAGCCTTTATATACAAGGCTAGGTAGTCCATAAGCTTTAACATCAGAGTACAGAGAGAGCAGGATAGCTTTTGAGTTGATTCTTTTTGTATGCTCTTGAGGATTTTCACTTGATTGATAATACAGAGTTGGGGTTTTATGTTGGTGCTTTCCCCAGTGATATATTATGTGTTATGCGTGATTGATTCCTTCTTATCAGTTGTATGTGTTCATGCTTGATGTTGCTCATGGTTGATTAGCTTCCGCAAAGTTTATGGTAGATGTAGATCTAGTATTATGCTTTAGTACATTGCATATATCAGTTTGATCTGCAGGTGAAATTTCTACATGATATCAGTGAGCTTGCTAATTTGTAGATAAAATTCTACACGGTATCGAAGCACAGGTGATCAAGGAAGAATAGTGTACAAGAAGGAATTCGAACTTTATTATTCGGGATATAGATCTTAAGTTCTTATCACATCTATTTCACCGATGGCATTCTATGGTTTGAGGCTTGAGTATGCCCTTGATGGCAGCTCAAACTATATAGCTTGGAAGGATCGCATGGAGGCAGTATTGGAAGATAACAGCCTTAAAGACTTCATTGATCAAGAAGTCCCTAAGCCTACTGATGCTACTCAACTGGCGGAATGGAAGAAGTGTGTGGCTAGAGCTAGGAGAATTCTCTTGGAGGGAGTGCGAGATCACATTGTCTTGAGCCTCCATGGGAAGGAGACTCTGTTTGCAATGTGGAAAACATTGAAAGATTTATATCAGAATAGCAGTGATCGGAGGAAGCTGACACTGAAGGACAAACTTCGAAAGATCAAGTGTGAAAAGGATGAGACAATATCTGTGTATCTGACCAAGCTCATCACATGCAGGGATGAGCTTGCAAGTGTAGGGTTCATGGCAGCTGATGATGCTATGGTGAGTCTAGCACTCCTTGGCCTTCCTAAGAGCTGGCATAGCTACCAGGACTCAGTTAATGGAAGGGAGAAACTGCCAGATTGGGAACGACTATGGTTGGATTTGATGCAAGAGGAGATCAGACGAAGCACTAGAGACTGTTCTTCATTCATGGAGGATGAGGAGAACTGTACCTTTGCGAGTAAGGAAAAGAAGGGGAAGGAGAAAGTTTCTCTTTCTAAATCTAGTTCTTCCAATGGTGTGAAGAAGGTTGAAAAATTGAAAGTGTGATGCTTTCGTTGTCATGAGGTGGGCCATTATGCTGCAAATTGTCCATAAAGGAAATCCAAGAAGGGATCTGGGGAATGATCTGAAAGTGAGGCACTTGCTTCACAGTTTGAGTTGGATTTCACACTCTTCGCAGGCATGGTTTGATCCGTGGTGGGAAGTGGTTGGTTTCTTGATGGTGGAGCTTCTTTCCACATGACCGGTGACAAGAGTTTATTCAGTACGTTGGAGGAGAAAGATCTCGAGATACTCATGGCAATGGGTAATGATGAAAAGTATAATGTCTCAGGTGTAGGCACGGTTTTTTTCAGAGGGAGCATGGAGATCGCCTTACCTTGACCGATGTCAAGTATGTACCAGGACCGAAGAGAAACTTGGTGTCAATCGCGATACTAGAAGATCGAGGCTATGATGTAGTCTTCAGTAAGAGAGGTTTTCCTTAGACACATCATCACTAGACAAGTGAAGCAGATTGGTTCACAGGTCAAGAACCTATATGCTCTTGAGGTACAAGATGCATGCAAAGCCTTGAGCAGCAAAGCAACTGATGGAGACTTGGTGGTTGAAAGGGAGAGTATGTTACCTCTCAACATGCAGCACCAGAAGAAATCTTAGACGATTGTGGAGGAGCCATGATTGGTGCAACAGCTTTAGAAGATTGTGGAGCAGCCACAACAGGGGAAGCTGAGTGGAGATCGAGTAGAGGAATCTACTCATGTAGAGACCTCCAGTAGGGGGAAACTTCGAGCCAGGTGGGCAGAGGAATTGCATGCAACCATACCTCCATGTAGGAGGTGGGGCAATCTAGAGTGATTTCCCCAAGGAGGAGGGGTAGGATCCTTGAGGTACCCAACCTCTTGGATGAGACCTTGCTACAGGAGCCCCGATTTGGAGTAGCAGGAACTAACTAATTGGGTAGAGACAGATGCGGATGGAGCAGCAGAGAGAGCTATAGTGCAGGGAATCCCAGGACAGAGCAAAGCAAGTAGGCTTCAGCACTGCGAGAGGCACAAGTGTGTTGCACAGTGCATGGTAGCACAAAGAAGGGTGCAACGGTGCGAAATTCATGGAGATATTGCAGTAGCGCAGAGGTCGGAGAGGGAGCACTTGTCAGTAGCAGGTAGAGCTTTAGCATCAGAGTATGTTTCTAGCCCAACAGAGTGGTCAGTTGGGAGTCTTTTTTCAAGAGTTGCTGGAGCAGACGCACTTGGTAGATGTGTTGCATGCAGAACATTCCAGAGTTACAGGATTGGATTCGAGAGGAAGCCTTTCTTGTTGAGAGGGAGTGTTGAAAACTGTGTAACAAGAAATGTAAAAATAAAAATTGCTAAAAATCGCAGTTTGGCCAATGAACATTTTGGCCACCTTGGGTGAGAGGTGAAATTGCTAAAAATAGCATTTCTAAATCCCTTCCTATTTATAGCAATCCCTAGTATATCTATAAGAAGTAAATTCAATTTTGGTCTTACTTGCAGTTTGGAATATTAATTTATTAATTCTCCATGAGTTAATTAGTTAAGGAAAAACAAATTTGAAGTCTTTTTGAGAATATGCAATTATTTCTCCACTGATTAGGGAATGTGTCATTGATTTGCTCCACTGATTAAGGAATTAAGGATGAGTTCTATATTGAGAGGATTAGTTGACATATAGTTTGTTGACGCTTGCACGCATGTGACAACTATTATTTCAGATAAATGAGTATTTTCTCATGGATAACTGATGCATGGTAGTTCAGACACAGACCCAGTTGAGATCAGATGGTGGGACAGTGTTTTGTTAGTTGCTAGGATATTTCTAGTAAGTATTCCTTGCATGCAGGAAGAACTTGAGTCCCCAAGTATTACATAGTTGGACATGAAGTTGACAGCAGGTATGATCAGGCCAATTTACATGTGTTTTGTAATTGGACCCTAGTCAAAACTGCGCAAGGAAATAGGAGCTTGGACCTGAGGTGCAACCTTTATATACAAGGCTAGGTAGTCCATGAACTTTATCATCAGAGTACAGAGAGAGTAGGATAGCTTTTGAGATGATTATTTTTGTATGTTGTTGAGGATTTCCACTTGATTGATAATATAGAGTTGGGGTTTTATGTTGGTGCTTTCCTCAGTTATATATTTTGTGTTATGTGTGATTGATCCCTTCTTATCAGTTATATTTGTTCATGCTTGATGTTGCTCATGATTGATTAGCTTTCGAAAAGTTTATGGTAGATGTAGATCTAGTATTATGCTTTAGTAAATTGCACATATTAGTTTGATCTGCTGGTGAAATTTCTACATGATATCAGTGAGCTAGCTGATTTGAAGAGAAAATTATACACATGCATAAAATTGATCCGCTCGTCATGAGATACATAGATCTCATCAAATTTGACTTCAAATGTCTCTGCGTCACGGAAGCTTTCTTCATAAAAAAAATTCAGATTCTACAATAATGGTTGTTTCTTCATCATCACATGTTTTAATGTCAATCACAGGTACACATTCATCAACCATCATTGCATCTTCAATGTTGACAAGTTCAGTGTCACAATCAATAATGGGATTGAAAACACAATCATCATTTTCAAGAGCAATACCTTCGTCATATTTTCCCTCACTCAAACTATAATTCATTTCTAAAATATCTCACAAAAATTTTGCATTTTGAATCTTACCATATTCATTTAGTATGTTGAACATGATGTTTCCATCTAATACAAATGTTATAAGACGTAACATTGATGCATCTCCACTATCATAGTTTAAATTTATAGCATCTTCAACATAATTCAATAAATTTACCTTCCATAATGTTGTTTTCATTTCAGTTGCCAAACTTTCACAATTCATACGTGAAAGAGAGGGTAGATTTGGCATTAACCTCTTAACGATTTCATCAAATTCTAGATCTGCATCATGATGCTTGCTTGATCAAAGATAAGTCCATTGGTGCCAATTGGAAACTCTTCACCAAATTCAACAAAACAATATATTGCATCTGTCCCTTGATGTTTTCTCCTTAGTTTTCTTCGAGACTCTTCCAGTCTCTTTTGTTGACCCATTTCTCCTTCAATTTTCTCCCTTGCGTCAAGTGCACAAGAACACTTCGATCAAGAACAATCTGCTGCCCACTTCACTGCTAATTTATGTAGCCACAAATACTACAAAACTTCAACAATGTTGAAGTCAAGTAATACAAAAAGTTTGTAGCTCCAACTCAAAAAAATCCCAACCTTTGCTTTAACAAAATGAAAGCTATTGCAAATAATAGAGATTGGTTCGTTATCAAATCCAGATCTAGATCCTTTCCCTCTCAACCCAGTCTTTTGGCATAAAGTAAAACCTCCACAACAGCTGCTTCCACTAACAAGATTTAAAAAAAAAATACAACCTAATCTCATTGAGAAAACAATAAATCCTGTTGACTGGCGTCGTCAGTTATTCTTCCAAAAAACGTAACTCTTCTCCAAGTGCACTGTAAAACAGCATGAGAGATGAGGAGAGGGTCTCCACGCAAGGGAAACCCGCTCACTCAAACAAGATGGCAGACACCACCACTAACAGAGGTGCTTCTATACTCAATTGGGATTTCAGCGTTAACGCAGGAGCTTCATCGTGCACCGAGTCCCAATAAAAGGGGAGGGCTCTAGTTTCAGCGCATGCACTTCACTACACAAATAACAGGGCTCTGTCGCAGATTCTGAACAAATCAACACATGTTGGGGCGCTGCTCATATCTATAAATCGCCTCTCCTCCACCACTCGGACAACGCAAAGATTACACAATCAATTTCTTACTACTTGTCTGTGGAGATAATCATAGTCGTTGAATGAAAGGGGTGGATGAGGATTTACCAGTCTTGGAACACGAGCCCCAATGCTCCACAACACTTAACAATACTACGACCCTTCTACTACACAACTACCTTTGCAGAATGAGGTCTCCATGCTCACAACGAGCTCTCCACGACTAGGATATGCTTAATTTAAATGCCAACAAAAAGTTAGGCTGACACTACAAAACTTTGCCTCCCACGCGAAGGCACCACCATAGGGACAAACTAATCCTCCACAACTGTATCCAAACACACTGTGCAAGGCAAGGAAGCTACAAGAGGTCAACAGATCAACACGCGTCCACCGCTCATCCCACTCTCCTCAACTTCCACTACACCATGAATCCACACCACAAGGATAAGCTCCACGCAGCCATGTAGATTCAGGTGCAATCTCGCAACCACAATCTTCTTTTTCTTTGCTCAATCTGGCAAACAAGGGCTCCACTTAGATTTGCGTTATTCTCTTAGTTGTCAAATCTCAACGGATTTTTAACTTGGCTTCCTCTCCCACGTCACAGATCTCAGCAGATCTCACCGATAACAGATCTATCCAGGGTTGAAACAAATCTGCCTTTGTTGCTCGGAGCACATGATTCACTTCCTCACGGGTTGTGCGCAATCCAATAGCGAACCTTGTCGTGCTCCACAGCCACAACCTCCTCTCAAACAAATTTGCCTCGCCATATCACGCACAACGAATCAAATATGGAAATATGGAATTGGTCAGGCACAACAAACTTCTCCAGCGTCCAATTAGTACCTTGCACTCAAATCTCTAGACAACGCCCTCCTCAACCCTCTTATGCAGCGCTGACTTCCCCACACACAGATTTGCCTCCCCACACACTTCACACAAACCACCACTCAAGCATACAAAGACATTCTCAGCGTCGAAGCTCTAATACCATGATAAAAATGAAGAATCAAATTTACTAATCAAACTTGACAACTCTCAGGTGAGAGACTACCCCTAGATACTGTCTCACGTAGAATGTGCTATCTCCATTCACACAAACCCCTGTTACATATAAACTAGCACATAAACAAAGTGGTTTGAACCACTGCTTAAATAATAGGATCTTAGACCTAATCAGAGAGCCTCAATCCTATCCTACAATGACAAATAACCAAATTTAGGAAAAGACTAACTTTCTCCATTAATTCTAACATTGTTTTCAACTAAGTATCGATAGTGGAATATACTAGAAGATCTAACCAGGCCAGCATTGGAGAGGCTGTCAGCCATCATGTTACATTCTCGATATACATGTGAAATGATGTATAAGAGGAGCAAACCCAGGGTGTGCTTGATCCTCCTGAGCCACCCGAGGAGAAGGGGAGGGAAGAACCTAGTGATTCCCTTGATGCCATGAATCAATGTCTTAGAGTCCCCATAGATATTCAGAGAGTGAGTGTTCTTGTGAAGAGCAAACCAAAGCAAGCTCCATAAAGCCATAGCCTCTACACGAACATAAAGCCATAGCCTCTACATTGGTGTTGGACCCTGTTAAGGCCTCGAAAATCACTGCATCAACATCGAGGAAAACCACTCGGTCTGGACCTTAAAGGTAGCTCCTTTTACATTTGGTGTGGTGGCTCCCACTAGATATAGTGGGACCAGTTTCCTAATGATTTGTAAATAGGATGGATAAGTGGTCGATTTTCTATTATCTAATGATAATGATGGATGACTTATTCTAAAATTCAAAATTATAAACGACTAATCTATCCCGGGAAATTTTCACTTTAGTGTAACTTTTGATGATCTTTATCTAGAAATAGGCATATAGATGACTCTATTGATAAATAAAGACATTAATTCATATGATAATTATTTTGTTCAAGTAGTTGAACAAATTAAAACATTATTACACTATTCTTCATATATCATTGACATAAATATGATTGAAAGAATAACATTCAATAGTGATAAGTATAAGGATTGATGTTAAAACACATACATATATCAAATCATAGCAAGATTGAATAAACGTTGATTCATATAAAAGAATGGAACAAAGACATAGATAATAGTACCATATGTAATTTGAATCCTTCCCAATATCAATCGCATTCAGATTCTGTCTTCAAACTAAGAAATACTCTCACAAAAAGCAATAGTGCATATCTCATCAAAGTATTATTCATTAAAATTCAGAACATAGGCCCAATCTTCATTAAACAATATATATCAGAAGCACAATAGTGTGACTCCCGATCCAAGTTTTGATACAAAAATTGAAGACCCCTTCTAAAGACATTAAATGGTCTATAAATACTATTTAAGCTAACTGATTATGAAATAAAAATTCTATTATGTGGTATAACCAAATCATGAAAATCTCCTTGAAATAGGAATGCTTGCAGTCGGTAGAATGATTCACTGTTTCGGCCGATCATCCTTTGGCTTGAGCCGGCATGTAGCAAGCATTGGTTGCAATTCTGGGGGGTGACTCAGACATGCATGCAGTTGGGCTAAATACGTAGCATCATTAATTTCGGGAATCATGTATCTGATTGCATCAATTAAACATTTCAGTGCTGCCTTTTGACTGTATGGTTTGACTAGGAAGAACCAAAAGGTGTCTCGAGTTAAACTTTGGATGTCTATGATTAATCTCTCCTTCTGTTCTAAATCCTACTTGCATGATTGTTCCAGTGCTTTAGCTAATGGCAATTTACCTGGAGTGCACTCTAAAATCAAATTAGACAAATAAAGAGTGTCATTAATTAAATCAATCAAATTACCAGTTGCTGATCTAGATTTTGAAGTTTCTGTTTCTGCTTTCATCAACTGTGATTTCCATTCTAGGAAAAGAATTTCCTTGTGTGATTCTAGAAGTCTAGGCGGATTTGCAGCTTGCCCTTCACTGGTTTCTTGCCAGGAAAGAAAGTTTGTCAATGTCTCATCAACCTATTCCAAATTATGTCTTGCGTCAACTGATTTGTCAATCATTGATGAAGAAATCTCACAGAGAGGCTGAGCAAAAGAAATATTATGACATAGTAAATTTAACTATTTAATCAATGCCTTATTGATCTGGAGAGCTTCAGATCTGAACTCTGCTGGTTGAGGAAAACTTTTGAACTTTTCTATTTGTTGTGATAGTTGAGCGATTTGCTCATCTTTTGTTTTACTCATTTGTTCATTCATTGATTTCAACTTGGTCAGTGCTAGGGATAATTCCTTTTGTTTCTGAACTGCACTTTGGTCTATCCTTTTCTTCTCCTTAAGCAATTGCTCATTTAGTTGGTTGTTTAATCATTGTTGTGTTGCCAACTGCTGTTCTAATTGCTCTATCCTCTACTGTCTTTCAGATACCTGTTCCTCCAATGAAACGATTGTCTGATCTTTTTCTTTGAGTAAATTGCAAACCTCTGATGCTTTATCCATAGTAGCTGCCGAGTATGCCCCAACATATTGAGAGAGTTTTGTGAGGTCTTCGGAAGGATTGAATTCTTCTTTCCATACCACATTAGCCATCTCTATCTATGCAGGATAAAAGGGAAGATTGATCAAGCCTTGTCTTTTTCCTTTGCCTGTTTACTACAGCTCTATGCTTAGCATTGTAGAAGACATCTAAAGGTGGTATTTATTCTATATGCAAAACGATTTCATCCGATGGATCCTTAGGAATTATCTCTACATATTGACTTATGGAACCGTATTTGTTGTTGTCTTGTGACCAATTGTCACTTCAGGCATGCTAAAACCCTGCAAATTCTCAGGATTGCTTATAATGGAATCGAACTGTTGCCATTCTTTAAGAAGCTTGGGATCAATCTGAGTATCTGTCTCCATGTGTTCACTGTCTTTTCCCTGTTCTTTCTCCTGTTCTAGCACTTTTTCTTTCTCAAGAACTTTTCCCACGACAGGAGATTTGTCAACAGTTTGTTGTTCGGGCTCGCTTGATTGGATTGTTGGGGTGGTGGCTAATAAGTCTAGAGGCAGAGTTTGCAACCTCTGTTCTCTAAGCATATTAAACATTTCCAACCCTTCATCTTGATACCTGATCCTGGCCAATGATTTTACCTGAAATATTGATTCAGCTGAGGAAAATAGGTCATCGAAGTCATCTTTTTCATGATCAAACTTTGTACGTTTGGCTTGTTCAAGAACATTATAGGCAACTTTTCTTGGATCATATTCTTTGTTGGGAATTGTTGCAAGATTCAGCATTTGCATTTTTTCTGCCTCCTTTTCTGCATGTTTGTAATCATGAAGAGTGAAAACACCGCATCTTAAAGGAAATGTAGGCCATCCCTGTTTCTTGGAATTTCTAAGGGTTTTGGATTTCCCTTCTGTTGTTATCTGATAGGCCAATTCCCGAGCTAACAGCTTATCGGGCACATACAAGGAAAGGACATGGGGTTTCGTAAGGTTACCAAAAAGCTTTATATAAGTGAAATTGTCTTCTCCGAACCAATTACCTACTGCAGGCAAGTCAATCCCTGCTTCCTCGGAAATCCTGGGGGCAGTCTTATCAAAAATAGCATAATACACAGGCAACATAAAACCGTTGCAAATGTTATGCAAATGATTTTTGTAGTGAGCCTTCCATAATAGTTGATGATAAATATGGATTGGCTTAGGGTCTTAGGGATTCCATCTTCATCCGAGTACCGCATATTCAGAATTAAAGCAAAGAGTATCCATAATATAAACACTATAATAAAAAGAGGAAATGGTCCTGGTAGTTTTACGTGCATTTGATATGAATTCGAGAATTGCTGTGGCTAATTTGTCGAACAAAATATTTGCCCAATCCATCACATAACTATTGATCGCTGCCTCCATCAGAGGGACCATTTCAATAGTGAACTTAGCAGAGTCATGTATTCCCCACATTCTACACATTATAGCTCTGGCATAACAGTAAAGAGAAGCCAATGAATCCACATATTACTTACTTGATGATTCGTGCTTGTGCTTCTCGGGAAAATGTCTCCACTGCCTAATCGAGGTTGATTCTGACTCATTTTCATTTGCAAATTTTTCAAGGAAGGCTTTGTTGTACCGCTTTTCAAGCTCAAATAAGTGATACATTTTCCTTAGATCATTAGGCTGAAACGAGCCAAATATCCTCCCGTCAGCTGTGCAAAATGTCCTGTTTGAGACTAGAATTTCTTCTACCACCCATCTCACTATGTTAGTATATGGCAAGATTTTTTCTCGCGTTGCTATTCTGTGCAGATATGAACAAGCTAAATCTTTGAGGGATGGTTCTGATTTGTTACTTGAGTCAGATGTGGCTTCCTCTGATATTTCCTCGGGCTCTTCTGCTTCTATTAGATTGTAGATGCTCTCCCAACTAGTGTTTCCTAGACCGAGGCACGTAGTGTCTGAGATTAACCCTTTTTTGCTTGGTCTAAGATCTTCGCTAGCTGTGCTGTTGTTGTAGGAGCCGCTGCTACGGATTTCTTTGATTTCTTTCTCATTCGTTTCAAATTTCTAATTTCAGCGGAATTGTGCACAAGCGATTGAAAAACCGTGATATAGAGAAATGTTGCTACAGACAAATATGATAATGAAAAAGAGTTACGTCAATCCGCAGGTGATAATGGATTATAGTAATATTGTCGCGGATAAAATCTAAACGAAAGATCTACCCTTAACTGCTTCATTGATAAGTCGTTTAACCTGTCAATCGTGGTAAAGAAGGTTTTAAATGCCCATCATATCGTTTATATGTCGAATGATTCTTTCAAGCGTGGTTTAGATTTCTTTGATGGATAATCAGAGGTAAATCGCAAATCAGTGGTCGGCAACGTTAAGGGAAAGGCTTTAATACTTGTTTAAAATATCTCTGATCACTGAAAGGTGATACAATGCATGCAAACCTTTTAAATATATTCTCAAGATGTGTGTCTCATTAATACATCGTAATCGGGGGATGGGTTCGGCCTTTATTATCCTGTCAATGTGATTTCGCCGATTGCCGATTGCGATATGCTTTATCACATCGGAGGATTTGAGCCCGCCTTCAATTATGTGTTTGCCATTTGATGTTGTCATCGCCGATTTTCCGATTGTGATATGTTTTATCACATCAGAGGAATTAAAGGACTTCTTTCTATTATGTTTGGCATTTGATATCTTCGATCTTCGATTGCGATTGCCTTTTCGGATCGGACAGAATGGATGTGCTTTTTTGTAAGTTTCCTTTGTTACTGCGATATGCGATTTTCCAATCACTTTATTGCCATAACGAAGAGTTTTATAAATTTTTTAAAGTCACACTTTTATTTCTATTCAAAAGGCTTTTAAAATGATTCATTTACCTTAAGCCTTTTAATAAGGGTTTTCTTATAATGGGTTAATACCAATTTATTTACACTTCTAGGTAAGTTTAATTTTAAAAGGGACCCATTTCATATTATGATTTTGTATAAAAAAATTATCAAATGGGGGGTTGTTGTACAGCACAACAATTGGCGATTCACTGGGAGAAACATTTATCTCTGAGAAGGTAATATAATACTTTAACTTTCTTAATCTGGAAACCTTACTTGATAAAGACAATCTAATATAACTAGATAATCATAAATTCTAAATGTAATGATAACTATTTTTGCTATTTCTTTTCTCTTCTTAAAATTAAATATATTCTAAGCTTTAAATAAACCTTAATTGGTTGATAATGAGAAAACAAAAGACTTTTCCAACTTAGCTTTTATAATTGGTCCTTTATCATAGGTAGAGCCTCTACTGCCAGCAAACGTCTATAGTCTCGACAGGGTTACCTTTTACCCATTTGATCATTTATTATTCCATCCATTTCAGAGTATAATTAAAAAGAATGAATCCAAAAGATATGTTTCCATATTTTTTGTATTACTTTTTCTTTTTTTCCTTATTTTGTAAGATAAAAAGTCATTGTCCTGGTTTGGTGGCCAGCGGTTGACAATGCCATTCACTGGTTGTAATTTAACTGAACAAGTTGGCTCGTAATGAGACCCCTTGTCTTATAATTATAAGCCATTACCCTATTTTGGTATGCAGTATTGGTAATGTCAGTTGAACTATTCCCCTGTGATCATGGTAAGCAGGCTTGTAATAACACCTCTTATCTTTTATATCAAATATATTTTAGAATTACACTCTGAGTAATTATAAACTTTGACGGATGGGATGAACAATTTTCTCCTTAAAAGAATATGGATGACATGGTAAGAGTTGAAGATGCTAAGATTGAATCAGTCTCTATTTTGTATTGATAACCGTTTTCAAGCTTCTAAAACTTTAAAATTATTTACAGTATTTCTAAGTTTTGAGAAGATTTCACAAAAATAAAATGGAGTTTTCAGAATCTAATTATACTTAATTTCCCAGAGTTTTCTTTTTTCTTTAAGGTTTCCATTTCTTAAAAGTAAATATTAAAACTATTTTCTTTTGAGTAACTTTTTCAATATAGCAAAGACCAATGGAAAGTTTTTCACAACTTTATTTCCTAGGATTTTTAAACAAACTAATTTATTTACACAAATCCTGCTAAAAATTGAATATTTACAAAGGGAGAAGGAGTTACCTCCTCAATTGAAGAATTTTTTCCGAACAAGGCCATTGACAGGAAGAGAATCTCTCTTTCTTGATAGATCTTGCAATATGAATATAGAAGGGTTTATCTTCTCGCTGATTTGGAATGGTCCAAGCCACATCTTCTGGAACTTAGTGTGTTTTCCTTTATCCTCGTGGGCTTTGTCCCATTTCAAAACTAAATCACCAACTTGTAAATGTTTTGAACCGGTTGAAGTTGCATCAAAAGATGACTTAATAATCTGCTAATGTTTTGCATGTACAATTCGGGTTTTCTCCCTTTCTTATTCTAGTTTCAAGATATTATCATGTCTTAGTTGAATAGAAGATGAGGCACTTTCTTGAATAAACTGCACTAACGCTAGTGATGGAAGTACTAAGATCGCTGGTATGACAGCTTCCTTTCGATACACTAGATTAAATGGAGAAGTACCTATGGAGGCCTTCTGTGTTATTTGATTAGCCCATAGTGCAAATATCAAAGACTTATGCCAGTTTTTATGATTCTGCTCAATAGTTCTCTTAATGATTTCAATAAGATTTTTATTGGTGGATTCTGCTAAGCCATTACTCTGAGGGTAGTAGTTTGCAGAATACTTCAATTTAAATCCCCTTTTGATAGAAAACTCAAATATAGAATTTCCAGAGAAGTAAGATGCATTATCAAAAATAAGAGCGTTTGGGACACCAAACCTGGTAATGATGAACTGATCTATGAACTCAATGATTGCCTCAGAGTTTGGTGTCTTCAAAGGAATTGCGTCGACCCACTTAGTAAAGTAATTAGTGGCTATGAGGATATACCTATGTTGTTTGGATGAATGTGGCATGATTTCTCCAATGATATCCATTCCCCATTGTTCAAAAGGTTGTTCAATGTTGACTGGTTGCAAAGGGAAAGCTTGCTTCCTTTGTCTTCCACTAGCGGTTTGACAACTTTGGCATTTCCTTACATATTCATGAGTATTTCTGAACAAGGTAGGCCAGTAATACTCAACATGAATGATTTTGTAAGCCGTTGTATCAGCTCCAAAATGTCCTCCTACTGATCCATCATGTAGCTCCTGCAAGATCTTTTGTGCTTCAGGTTTTTCTAAGCATCTTAACAAAATCGAATCATAATTCTGTCTAAACAAACATCATCTACCTATCAATATTATGGCACATTTGTTTTTATAGGAAATATTAGAAGGGACATATCCATTTTTTAAATAGAAAATCAAATCTGCGTATTGGGATTCAGGATTAGTGGTACTTATCTGATTGATTTATTCAATATCTTTTGTACCTTCAGATTCCTAAATATTTGAAGCTCTTGCTAACAACCTGCAAAAACCTTGGCCTTTGACAATATTGTTGGTTTGATTTCCAAGTCATATTCTTGTAATGTTGTGACCCAATTTGTTCTCTTTTCTCCTAATTCCCTTTGAACTAGTAACTGTCTTACTATTGAAAAAGGGGCTATAACGTTTGTGTTAGCTTTTAAGAGAAAGGGTCTGTAGTGTTTCATGGCTTTGTATACAGCGAAGGCTTGTTTTTCAACTTCCGAGTAATTAAGTTCAACACCTTGAAGATTTGAATTATAAAATGAGATTGGTGCTTTCAAGTTTTGATCGTTAATTTGCATCAGCACCGCTGCGTAAGATGAATGAGATGCAAGAGTATATAACATAAAATGATTTGAAAAATTAAGAGTGCTTAAAGAAGGGGCATTTATGATTGATTGTTTGATGGAATCAGATGCCTCTTTTTCTGCAGGCCCCCGTTTAAACCCTGAATTTTTCTTGATCATGGTTTGTAATGGAAAAACAATATGGGAAAAATCTAGAACAAATCTTTTTACAAAGTTAATTTGACCTAAAAATGACTGCATGGGTTTTTTATTATGAGGGAATGGAATATTAGAAATCTCTTTGATTCTATTTGGATCAATATAAATACCATCTTTTGAAACAATGAAGCCCAAGATCTTACCTTGATCAAGAGTAGAAAAGGACTTCTTTGAATTGAGCGAGATAGCATACCTTTTGCAGCGTTGAAATATTTGTTTCAGATCATGCAAATGATTTTATCTTTTCTTAGAGAACACAGTAATATCATCTAAATAGACAACTACTGATTTATTGATCAGTCATTTGAATGCTATGTCCATAGCTCTTTGGAACGTAGCTCTAGCATTGATTAGTCTGAAAGACATTTTTTGATAGGCATAAGCTCCCCACTTGGTTCTAAAGGTAGTCTTAAGTCTGTCATCAGGGTGGACCAAGATTTGATTATACCCTGAAAAGCCATCTAAGAAGGTCATTAATTCAGAACGAGTCACTGAATGAAGTGTCTGCTCCATGGTAGGTAAAGGGAAGTTATCCTTTTGACTTGCTTTGTTAAGGTTTCTGAAATCAATACAAATTCTAATGTCGCCATTTTTCTTCCATACTAGCACCATATTGGACACCCAATTTGAATGTCTAATAGGAAAAATTATCTTAGCTTTCAAGAGTTTGTTTAATTTAGCTTTTATTTGACTCTCTAAGTTAGGATGAATCTTCCTTAATTTCTGTTGTACTGGTTTTTGTTCAGAAAGCATTGGAATAGTATGTTGTATGATAGACGTATCGTATGTTTTCAAATCATCATATTTCCAAGCGAAGATATTTTTATATTACGCAATAGTCTAATGAATGAAATTCTTTCTTTTGAGGAAAGTCCTAATCCCAAATTGATGTTTTGTGGATTGTGCTCAGTACCAAGATTTATCAATTCAAATTCCAAAGTAGAACTTTAGAGCTTTGAATTAGTAACATGTTTAAACTTGTCTTTGATGTCATAAAGATCTTCAAGCTTGACCACTAGTTTAGGTATTGAGTTTTCTTCAAGATTTTCCTTCATTTGAAGGTCATGGTCACTTTCATCAATAATTTGATCATCATAGGACTTGTCAGAAGTTAAGAAATTTAAAATGTGTTCATCGTGATTGAACACTCTCTAATTAGTGACATTATCAGGGATTTATGGTCTAAAAATTAACTCTACTGAGAATCTATCGGGGTTGTAATATTCAAATGGAAGGAATTTGGAAGCGACATTAGCTAGTAAATCTGCTGCTGCATTCTAGGACCTAAAGATAGGAGAAATATTGAATGCTAAAAATTGAGATATAAGATCCTGTACCAAACACTGATAGTGTTTAAGATGACTAGAAAGGCAATGAATAGTATTTCTGACTTGTTTTATAACAATTTCGGAATCACCGAACACTTTCAAATATTGAACTTTAAGACCAATTGCTTTGTAGAGTCCTTGAATCAAGGCTTCATATTCCGCTGTATTGTTTGTGTATTCAAATTCCAACTTGCATGATAACATGGTCTTTTCTTCCTCGGGACTAACTAAAATACATCCTGCTCCTGCACCTTCACTAGATTTAGACCCATCAAAATATAATGACCAAAACAAAGGTTTATCTATAGTTTGCTCAGAAATTTTAACACATCTTGATGTATCTGTTTGTGAAAAAATTTCGATTTGAGATGTGAAATTATTAACTGAGAAAGGGAATAGTTGAGCAATAAAATTGCCAAAGAATGATTCAGATGAGTAATTCCCCAAAATACTGTTATTGAATGCTATTGGTTGATTTTCTTATTCGAACTCAGTAACAGTATGGGTCAAGTGTTTCTCCCGATCAATCCTGATCTGATTTGGCTTTCCTTTATAAGGTAGCCACATATGAGACCAATCGATGGAAATATAACCATGAAGTTTCTCAGACTAGTGTCTACTCAAAATCAAACTATAGAATTCAGGTATATCAGCGATTAAAATATCAATTCTCTGAACCACCCTTGGATCAGCGCATAACCTAATAGTAAATAAGTTCATTTCTCCTAAAACCTGGACCTTAGTTCTATCCAACTGGACAATATGAATTGCAGATTTTTGGGGTTCAATATTCAGTTTGAAACAAACTGAAGTTGGAATTATATTCGAGAAAACACCAAAGTCTATTAAACAATTGTGTAGATTTCTATTATAGATCTCGTAGGTTAAGAGAAAAGGAGGAGTATGGGAATTCGATCTATCTCCGATTAAAACAACATCACTAGCTTCTACTCTACCATGAGGTGGTTTACCTGTTTCATTAGCAGCTTTGAACAATATGGCATTTAGAAGAGGAGAAGAAGGTACAACATCTAACTCCTTAAGCAGCTAATTTTGTTGATGTTTGAGTTTACTAAGCTCAAACATAGTGATATTTTCCTTTGTTTTCCTCATGTCTTCAATAATGTTGTAGTCCATAGAATCTGTAACTACTAATGTCTTAGATGTTGGAGGTGGATTTAAAGCTGATCGATGATTTTGGGAAACATCGTTGTAGATTTCTTTGCGGGAATCTTTTCTTTGGTAGTAGTACCTACATTTCTTTTCTTCTGAGTTATTTGAACAGATTCAGGAGTACCCTTACTCCCGGTAGTTACATAGAAAGCTTCCTGTTCATTTTCTGTATCGGAATTAGGCAAAATAAAATCCCACATCCCATGACATTGATCCGGATTTAAACAGGAACGCAATAGATTACAGATATAACCATAAATGCAAAGATGCGATAACCATAAATAAAGAGATGCCGCGGAAATAACACTTCATTTCATTAATGGAAAATACCGAAATATGCTTACAACCAGAATTGGAAATAAACCAGCTAGGACGATGGTAGCTTATCTCTGAGAAGAGATGTGCGGCTACAT
>APFE030944749.1:0-15810 GCA_000404065.3 Pinus taeda
CCAGATACATCATAACTACTACATAGTACCTTAATCAATGGGTAGAGGTAGCGCTAGTCAAATATTATACAATTGACACTGCAGAAAGATTCATATTTGAATGTATTATATCTAGATTTGGATGTCCAAAATCTTAACCAATGATTAGGGGACGTATTTCATTAATGAAATAATCGCTTCTCTCATGAAGAACTTCATGGTCTAGCATCACAAAAGAAACATGTACCACCCATATGCTAATGGAATGGTTGAAGCCTTTAACAAAATACTGAAGTGGGGTCTGACAAAAAATGTGTTAGAAAATCAGGATGATTGGGACGAATGGGTGCCAACAACTCTATGGGCTTATAGAACAACAGTAAAGAGGACACACAAGCAAACATCATTCCAACTAGAATATGGTAGAGAGGCATTAATACCAACAAAGTTCATTGTCCTGAGCATTTTTATCTCACAGGCCACCAAAATGACAGATGATGCAGCATTGAAAGAGAGAATGGAACAACTGATTGAGTTGGATGAATCAAGGTTTCTAGCAAAGTTCCACCAATCAGTTGAACAAAAGAGACAGAAATATTGGCACGATAGACACATCAAAAAGAAAACCTTCAATATAGGGGATCATATTCTAATGTATGACAATAAATTTCAAAATTTTGCAGGAAAACTCCAAATGCATTGGTTGGGGCCGTTCATAGTTGCGGAGGTTAAAGATTTTGGGGTGGTGAAGTTATCACAACTAGATGGGATAATATTCCTTGGATGGGTAAACGAAGCATGCCTGAAGCCTTTCTACAAATCCATAATCACACAATCAAATTTAAGGGGTCTCAGAAATGAGCCCGCAAGTAGGTTTTAGTCAATAATACATAGTCTATCCAAAAGAAATGTTTAGTAAGTCACATGAGTCAGTAGCATTTTACTTTACAATTCATATTCTTTTTCCTATTTTGTTGTTCAAAATTAAATAACACATACCATTTTGGTTGTGGCAACCATGTCATGTTACCGCAACCAACTGGTGGTCGAGGGATAGTCACACGTTCCATGAACATTTTCTGCCATACTACAGGTCTTTTCCATAATAAGTAGGTAATAATACACATGTCAGAAAAGTTCTATAAAATCTTTTCTCATTAAGGAATAAATCAGCTAATAATTACACACCATTATGGGAACTTTATTAAGTATGCGGCCCACTCTTTCCTTTCCCTTGCTATGTCATATCAGTTAGACCCAGGTCAGTAGACGACACATAGCATGATTAAGCAGCATAGGGAAAGTTGTCATAGTAATAAGTTATCAAGTCTAGTCAAAAAATTCGTGTCAAGTTTTTCTACTTAATTTGCATGGCAATGCAAGAAGTTTCAAAAGTTCAAATGTAGGTGACAAAAAAAATTCAATTTCGCTCTTAGAACCAACAACAATAGAGAGGCTAAGACTTTGAACCTTCAATAATTCTTGTCTACTAGAGGCACACAAAGATGACAAAAGATATTATTTCAGTCCCAAATGATCAGCTAGATGAGTGAATTACATTGATAGAGAATCTGTGTGGAAAGTATGACAAAGCAACACTAGTGGAAAGCGATCTCTTGGATTGTTTCCAATTTCCATCATTAAAGAGGGAAGTATACATGAAATATGTGCCAAAGGGAGATGGCACAATCACAACCAAGATTAAAGAAGATTTCAAAGGCCTCCATCATGCCTCTAATGATCGACGTTGATAAATCTAAGGAGTCTACCTATCTTTAGCACGCTATTAGCAGCAATGCAATGCACAAAGCTATTAGCAACAGGATGCATGGGGGATCGCTTTGGCTTGACAAAGAATATCCCATTCATGTTGAAGACATCCATTGCCCAATAGGACTCTCGGCAGGAAGAAACGTAGTGGCTACAATGTTCTGTATGAAACAAAGAGAGTGAATGTGAAACACTGCTGTCAAGGGGAGGTGCTAAACTAGTCAGCCTTTGTACTGAATGAGCTATTTGAAGCCTATGAGGATATATACAAAAGGAACATGAATTTCATATTTGGCTACATACTGATGAATCTGGAAATGTGGAAATGGTGACCATCGAGAGGAAGAGAAATGGTACAAATTAGAGAGGAACAACCCATGGCACTCAGATATGATCCTTGGAGAGATTCAAGGGACCCAAACAACAAATAGATTAATGAGGTAGCATTTTTCGAGTGGTATGAGTTAATGCTAATGAAAATTAGGATGACACAGAAGATACCCAAATAGTTGTTGGATGATTTTTCACAAGACATCTGGTTTGGGGTTACAAATTGACAAACATACATAGGCCAAGCTGCATCCATCTTGAACATTTCAAATGAGGCCGCAAATATTTGTTCTAGCAGAAGAAACATTCCACAACAAGTTTGGTTCATGACCAGGGGTTGTGTGTGAGATCACTGAAGGGAAATATAGGTATTTGTTTGAAGGGATGAGGATACAATAGCAAACAATAGAAGCAACAACGAGTAGCAAGAAGCGACAAGCAGAGGATGACCTAGAGCTGGTGGTTCATTAGATGCAGCAGAAGATGTTGGCCATCAAGCAAACAATTGGAAA
Source organism: Pinus taeda (assembly GCA_000404065.3). Classification (NCBI taxonomy): domain Eukaryota; kingdom Viridiplantae; phylum Streptophyta; class Pinopsida; order Pinales; family Pinaceae; genus Pinus; species Pinus taeda. Next base: position 2,592 of record APFE030944749.1, read on the forward strand.
CTTCACCTAAACTTTAGGTGAGGCAACACAATCAGTGAATTTTCAAGGTTCCACTCTATTTAATCCAATAATAACCACTCCCCTAGCAGTAGCAATTCCCATTGTTGGCCCTCTTGGAAAATCAAGGCCAACAATCCCAAAGCCGAAGTAGAAAAGGGGAATTAAGAATTTGGCCTCCAAGAAGCCCAAGACAACCACCATAGTCCCAATTGTCGATCTCACTGGTGAGGCTAGTCAAATCATACCTGCATCCCCAATTATTGAAGAAAATCCCCAAACCTAATTTGCAATCTCACTAGAGTCCCAAGATCCTTCCCTGAATACAGCTTCCACCTCTGCAACCTTGTCCTAAACAATTCCCCCGGGTACAGGCGTAGCCATAGAAGAGATGGAGGTGGACTTGACCTAGCAGGTAATCTGGGCCTCTTCAAGGAAATGGCACTCACACATCCTCGTTGGTATCCCTACTTCTAGGGTCAAGCCCACTATCGGGAGTTAAGCCAATGGCGTCTACTCCATAGTCGGTGGGAACTTAGTAGTACCAGACCGTAGTTCCTATAAATTTCCCATTGATCCCAAACCCTACCATCATTCCACCTATGCCTTAGTTCACCCCATCTTCGTAGTAATAAAACTCCCCCATCTCACTACGAAAAATCCATTGCCAACGACCTACCCATTCAAAGCAATTTTCTAGATCCAATTACAATGCAAGAGGAAACCTTGCAACATTGGTCATCGACGCAATTATTTGGATTCATCCAAGAAGCTGCACAGAGAGCGGAGAAACTACATGATGACCTCATCCATGAACATGAACAACAAAGAAAACAGTTGTAAGAGGTCATTGAAGAAAGAGATCAGATGAAACAAGAAAATGGTGATCTACAGGCATAAGTAGATCAAGTTACAAATAAATTTCGATCACTATGGCCAACCATATTAGGTATTGTCACAAAATCCCCTGAGGATATTACAACCTGCACATTATTCAATTGCTACGACCATATCCAGGTAGCATTTTCAAGTCTGGCATCCACAAATGCAGACATGAAGAAAAAAATGGAGATAGTTAGATTGGTGTTGTCAGATTCCACTTAGATATACACCCGAACAATAGATGAGAAGGTAAGAAACATTGTAGCTACAAAACAATCCCTCATTGAAGTGCTGGTTGATGGGTTTGAACTAATGGATAAAGTACATGATTGGTTGGGTAGCCTGGCCATAAAGAATCAAAGATGCAGAGATCTCGTCTGACTGCAAAAGATCAATGAAGAAATCAACACACTTGAGGCCTACGAAAAACAGATAGAGGAGGAATTTGTGAAAATGAAGAAGAAACTTAGGGACCTCAGACCTTCAACCTGCCAAGGTGTCCTTTCCCTGAAAGAAGTCTGCAACAACAATGAAGATCAGCGAAACAAAATACAAAGAAACAAACCAAGTCAGCTAAAATCCAACACAACAGAGGAATTCATCAAAGAGGTTGACTCCATAGAAAGCTCATGGAAAATAACATTGAGCGAATAAAATAACTCCAGGAAAGATTCAACAATAGTTTTTCCTGTGTTGGGGCCTTCATTTGGAGAAGGAGGCCAATAGAATGTAGAAGAAGTAGATGAAATAGTCACCCCTTAGAGGGAATAATAGGAGCAGCCGCAAGTAGAAATACCCACAGACACAACAATAGGACCAATAACACTAGATATAGATTGACTTGAGGACGAGTCAAAGAACTGTGGTTCGGGCCTTCATTTTGAATTTTGAAATTTTTGAAGATATGAAGAGGGAAAAACATGTGGTGGGAGCAACATTCAAGTTGCGGAAAAGACAACTCAGAAAGGGAGAAAGACCATGCAGTTGTGGGACAGTTGTGGCAAGGTGTCAGGAACAAGCATAAACAACCAAGTGAACAAGGAGGAGGATGAGAAGTAGCTGAGGGGATAGACATCTGAATGGAACTAATAGTTTAGAGCAGCAGAGGAATAGATAGAAAGGAGAGAACAACATGAAGAAGGGTTTGATACCAGAAGGAGTCTAGAGCACAATGGAGGCTACCTATAGGGTGGAACAATTGCGGGAATACCAGAGCGGGGCTTGGTCTAAGATCTAGAGCACTCTGTCATGAATGCTTGGACATGTCACATTGTAGTATTTATGTGTAATGTCATTATTGATATGCCTACTCAAAATTTTTTTGAATGTCGAAGGTCTTTCCTCATATTAATGTGACCTCCATAATGATATAATTTTATGATGAATGTATGCTTTAATTTGTACATAGAGTGATGGTTATGATATCCTTGATATTCTTCTAAACCCTTCTTAGTTCCGGTCATGGAACACCTCAAGTGAGACTCCTTGCCCCTTGGGGTAAGATGAAAATTCCAGCATTTTCCTAGACTACAGTGGTCCCTTGTTGGCCCTATTAAGCTTGTTGGCAAATGGCCCAAAAATGGATCCAAATATGCTCTTTAAAGTCTCCATAAGCCAGAAAAATCATGCCAATGGATCCAAATATGCTCTTGAAGTCTTCAAAATCTACTTAAGATCATCCAAAGATCAAAACCATCACATGCCGAGAGCCCTTGGAAAGGCAGAAAAACACTATCGAGAGGCTAAAACACTCAAAAACAGTGAAAAAATAGAGTATTGCAGGCATGAACATAGCAACGCACAACAACTGTTAGATTTGGTCGATCAACGGCCCAGATCTATTTGGCAAATCACAAATTGGCAAGTAGGGAAGATGACTTAAGGATGGGCACAAGACACCCCCGATTAGTGATCTCCAATGATTGGATTGGCATGTCACAATCAGTGGAGGCGGGCTGACGAAGTAAGGGCAGCCCAAGTGGCATTGGCGATTATGATTAGCGATGCAATGTGGACCATTGATCAAGCGATGTAGATCGATGGCCCACATTGCGTCGCAAGACCGCTATCGGGAATTACAAAGGAGTGCTAGCCATGGGCCCCAGGCATAAGCGATATGTGATTGTGATCAGATCGCATCGCTGTATCGTAGCGGAGCAGCACCAAAGGGTGGGGCCTATGCACACGTATATGTGCGACCCGATGAATCGGACCCAACGATGATCTACACGATATTTCATAAGATTTTAGGTCCGCTGGAAAGGCCATTTTTAATGTATTTTGTGTATTTTCATTATATAACAAAATACAAAGGGGTAGCAACGATGTGATAAAACCTAGACCTGAAGGGTTTCATAAATGAAATATATAATATTTGAGGTCCACGGGAAAGCCTTTTTTAATACATTTTCTCTTATTTTATTATTTAACGAAATAAAAAGGGAAGCTTGGATTTGCGATATGCGATAAGGCCTAGACCCGAAAGTGTCCTGGAAGGGAAATATATAATATTTGAAGTCTAGAGGGAGCCATTTTCATGTGATTTTCATGAATTTTTTGTATTTTTAGAATACAAAGCAAATACATAGGAAATAGGCCATGTGCAACTTCTGATAGCAACCAAGAGGGCAAACCTGATAGAAGAATAAACCAGTTTTAAGGACTTTTGAAGTCCAGATGAACAAAGATGGGTGGGATTTGCACAGTTGCAGCGTTTTTCTATGTTTAATAGAAAAACAGTCATTCTAAACATTTAATGGGATAATAAAGGCCCGAAGACCCATTCTATCACAAAACATAGGTCGGGAAATAATTTCTGGGAGACAATGTCCAAGAATGATCATGGGGCATTGACAACGCTTAGCCAAAAACAACAGAATTGATCATGGGGCATCTCTGGCATGATAGATCTCCTTGCTAGTGCAGCAACATACCAAAATTTGGTTACTCTTATGTTAGAAGAAGAAACCTCCAAGTCATGCTTGCCTAGTCAGGGCATCAAATAGTTAACAAAATAGAAGGATAGATTAATACCTCTCAAGCCTCAGAAGGCTCGAGAGGAGCATTGTAAAAGGCCTATAAAATGCTAAAAGCTAAATGTGTGAAGGGTTTAACTTTTGGAGACTATGGAGACTCTACTCCTCTAGCTTCTCATCTTCATTCCAACAATATAAGCTTCTTTTGTTGTTACATGTTCAATTCTCATTTTCTCTGTTGATCTATGCTTGCACTTGAATATGTTATTCATGTTTCTACTGTGTCTAATGCCAGATAACTGTCATGTTATCTCTGCATTGTTAAATTAGATTTTCAAGTTCCATTTACTTCCTGTAGCTGGCCATTCATATATGTTTATGTATGCATCTACTCGTACAGTCAATATTCTCCATCTATCCATTGAATCTATAAACTATTGAGCATTAGTGGTCTAAAGCATTGTATTGTTGAGTGAGAATAAAGCTGAAATGGTTATCTAACTTAATACAAACCATCATCCATTCCAATAGTTCAGAGAACAATATTGAAGATTATATGTTACCAGGCATCTCCGAGTTGCAACCTAGGAGAGCTTCCTGGAGTGATAACATAATTGGCACCGTTGCCAAGGAGAGGAAACTAGAGCTCAACTTCCCTGGGAAACGACACAGATCCATCTTCGATGATAGACAAAGTCTGGGCACTTTTTTGGTTATAATCATCTATCTGGAAACTCTACTAGAGTCTGAACCTCTTGGCGACTCCAATTCATAGTTATGGCTCAGTTTATGAGGCATACTCAGAGAAATCCTTAGAAGTTACAAGCTGATCCAGTACCTAATCCTGAAAAAATCATCAGAGGAAGAAAGGTATTGTAGAAAGGAGCATCAAGTTCAAGTAAACCTAAACAATCTTCCACATCTCTACGAGAAAATCCTGCAATAGAAAAAATACATGTTGAGAGTATAGCATCTAATACTAGCAGTGAAGAAAAACCCTCAGAGATTCATAAAGCTCCTTATTATTTAGGTTCTCCTTTTGTTGTAAGCCTAAAGGAAACCTCACCTCCTATCCATCATACTCCTTTAGTCTTGTCAGTCACTCCTCAACCCTCTATCATTCAGACTGTCAGTACTCTTATAGCCACCACAGCTATGGCAGGACCACAAGCACCCATCAGAATGGAAAGAATCATAGCTGCTAGGTATGGACCTCGAATACTACCCACTCCTTTGAATGCCATGCCTACTGGAGAATATCAAAAATATAGGCCTAAGTTCACTAGGATTGAAGGTGTTACAGCTAAGGAACATCTTGAGTCATTCTATAGCTATGCTGATAACCTAGACATTAGTGAAGATGATGTCTGGATGAGAGTCTTTGTCCAAAGCCTAGATGGAGAGGCTAGAAAATGGTTTAGAGATTGACCCCAAGATCCATTACAGATATCGAGGCTTTAAATGATGTGTTCCTAAAGCATTGGGGGGATAAGAAGGATCTACTCTAATACCACACTGAGTTTGGAAACTTAAAAATGGAAAATGATGAGTTGTTGTCTGATTTCAATAAGAGATTTAACTACATGTACAACAAGATACCAGCTAAAGTAAAACCCACCACTACCTCTTCTAAACTCACCTATTCCGGTGCTTTTGATTCTAACTTCTACCTACTATTGAGGGATAGGCAATGTGCTACTTTGGCTGATATGTAAGATGCAGCCTTGGAAGTGGAATCAAACATCATGAATGCAAAGAAGCTCAAGGGAAATGTTGATAGAAGAAGACAAAGGGGAAAGTCTTCATCATCTTCAGATCCCAAGATAGATAAAATGACCAAAATGATAGAGTCATTAGCCTTTGAAATCTCCAAATTAAAGGTTGAGCAGCACCCTGGGAAAGGAAGAGTTCCTAATACCTTTACTCCTAGAAATCCAAATCCAAATCCAAATCCATATAGAAGAGCTAATGAGCAGTTGCAGATTTTTCAAAGAAACAAAGATGCCAATGAAGACCAAATGGTGAAGACCCCTTTCCAAAATGTAGTCATGGAAGAAGAGCAGTTTGAAGAAGATGATGAAATCCATTGTCTGAAATACAACGACAATGCCTCCTTTTTTACCTCAGCTGCCTATGAAAATTCATTATTCAATGACCAGATTAACCAAGAATGGGATGGTGAAGTTGTTATGAAAACTAAATATTAGCACAGATATAATTTGAGATGAATAATGCCAAGGAAACTCCTATTCAAAGAGATGCTGTCCCTACAGTACAACAAACTAAAATCCAGAAGCAACCAGTAGTTGATCCTATCAGCCTCAAAGCTCCAGCTCATGAGGTAAGAGGCCTTGACAAGTCTCCTTCTCCTTTCAGTTTTCAATTATAAATTTAGAAGCTAAGAATACCTATGCCTCTGATTGAAGTAGTGAAGAATGAGTCCTTCAAAAGATCCATCCTCGAGGCCCTTGAGCCTAAAGCCATCCAAGCCTCCACTGACTATGTAAATCTCCAAGATGACAAGCCAGTTGTTATTCTCAGCCCAATGATTGAAAATTGTGAAGACAACTCCCCATCATTCTATGTCTCTCTGACTATTCATGATAAAATCATTCAGAACTACCTTCTGGACACTAGATCCAGCCATAATCTAATGCCCAAGGCTATCATGGATGAGTTGGGTCTTGACATTACCAAGCCTTATCATGACCTGTTTTCTTTTGATTCTAGAAAACTGAAATGTTTGGGATTAATCAAGGATCTAGCCATCACTTTGTCTTAGCTGCCCATGAAAAGCATGACGATGGATATTGTGGTAGTAGATGTACCCCCCATGTTTGGCATGTTACTTTCCAGAGGTTGGATCAAAAGATTAGGTGGATCATTACAAAATGATATTTCCTATGGTACTGTCCCAGTTTATGGAGGTGAAAATAGGAGATCGTACAGAGAGGCTCAACTAGCTTATATAATCAGTGATGAAAGGAATCCCACTAATCATCCCATCTATGATGTTGACACTAATTTTGGAGCCTGTATTCTTCATATTGAAGAATCCCAGTTGGCCTCCACACAGCTTAAAAAACCAGTTTGCCAGATCGCTAAGGAAGAAGGCCCACATATTTGGGACATGTTCTTTGATGGGGTTTTCTCTAAGGAAGTTGCAAGGGTAGGTGTAGTCCTTGTGTCCCCAACATAGAAATACATAAATTTATCTTTCCAATTAACTTGTCAGGTCACAAATAATATAGCATAATACAAAGCCTTGATATTGGGCTTAAGCGCTGCTAAAGAAATGGGTATCAAAGGCCTGAAAGTGTTTGGAGATGCAGACCTCATCATTTAGCAGGTCAATAAAACTTTCTGAGCAAAGCATCCAAGGATGAAAGAATACAGAGATGAGGTATGGAGGCTCAAGGATTCTTTTAATAATTTCAGCATTTCTTACATTTTGAGAATTAAGAACCAGCTTGTCGACTCCCTTGTTGTGTCTACTAGCACATTTATTCCTCCTTTGCCTCCTAATTTGATGTATGAAGTTCAGGTGAAATATAGACCATCTCTACTTGTCAATGTCAAATATTGGAAATTTTTTGAAGACGATGATGAAATTAATAGGTTTTTACAAGTTGTTGAGGAATTTGCTAAAACACACATCGACCAAGAAAATGAAACCATGGAAGAATGCGACCAGTCCAAGCTAAAAGACAAGATTGGCTGAGGAAGCATTGTCTAGCTGACTAGTAACCATATACCCAAGGGATTAGTGCCTCTAGAGAAGATTTTTGATCATAACAATGTGCCTCATAAGCCTACCAAAAAAGAAAATGAATTTACTATTTGTAAACATAATATAGGGAGCCCAGCCCATCCGAAATACATAAATCTGTCCACTCATTTGTCTTTTGCCCAGAATTCCGAGTATAGCACCTTCATGAAGCAATTCGCTGATACTTTTTAATGGGAATACAATAATCTAAAAGCCTAGGATAGAAACATCATTCAGCATAATATTCCTCTGGAAAAGAACACCATCTCTTTTAAGTAGAAATTAAGACATATCATCCCTCTCTTCTGGCCTTTGATTGAGAAAGAAATCAAGAAGTCGTTGGATGCCAAAATCATAGTTCCCCTAAAATATTCAAAGTGGATAGCTAACCTTGTGGTAGTAAGAAATAAAAATGGAGAAATCAGGATTTTTGTTGACTTCAGAAGTCTGAACAAGTGCTCTAAAAAAGATAACTACCCCCTGCCTAAGATGGAGCACTTGCTGCAAAGAGTTTCAGGGGCTAGAGTCATGTCTTTCTTAGATGGATTTTCAAGTTACAACCAGGTTGTTGTACATCTAGAAGATCAGGAAAATACTGGCTTCACTACTCCTTGGGGCACTTTCATGTACTCCAAGATGCCTTTTGGACTGATGAATGCTGGAGGTACTTTTCATAGGGCCATGGACATAGCCTTTGTGGAAGAGAAGGACATATTCGTCCTTATTTACCTTGATGACATAACAGTCTTCTCCAGCAGTCACAAGGACCATTTTCAACATTTGAAGAAGGTCTTCCTAAAATGCAGACAGTTTGGAATTTTAGTGAACCTAAAGAAGTCACAATTTGCTCTAGAAGAAGGCAAACTTCTAGGACATATTGTCTCTGCTGAAGATGTGAAGATTGATCCAACAAGAGTTCAAGCAATTTAGATATTATCCATCCCAAGGTCAAAAAGGGACATTCAATCCTTCCTGGGTAAGATTAACTTTGTAAGGACGTTCATTCCAAACTTTGCAGAGCTAGTAAAGCACATTACTTCCATGCTAAAGAAAGGATCAGGAATAAAATGGACAGATGCTTCAAGAAGCTCTTTTGAAGCCATCAAGCAATCTATCATGGAAACTCCCACTCTAATCAACCCAGATTACACTAAGGAGTTTTGTATCTTATATTTTTCTTCTTATGATACACTTGCAGCAGTTCTATTGCAGAAAAATGATGAAGGCATAGAGCATCCCCTGGAATTTTTCAGCAAAACGCTAAGGGATGCCAAACTAAGGTATGACCTTATTGAAAAAAAAGAGTATGCTCTCATAAAATATTTAAAGGCATTTAGAATTTATATTTTGCATTCCAAAGTGGTTGCATATGTATCTTCAGCCTCAATAAAATATGTCTTAACCCAGCCAGATATTGATGGTAAGAGAGATAAATGGATTGCAAAATTCATAGAGTTTAACATAGAGGTGAAGCCCACTAAGCTTGTCAAAGGACAAGGCTTGGCTAAACTTATGGCTAACGAAAAATGTAGCTTGTTAGACATAAATTTCATGGGTCCAAATTCAGATAATGCAGTAGTAGAAGAGCAAAAGCAGAATCAATCTTTCACTGAAAATATAGCCACCTGTGAATGGTATTCCAACATAGTTCATTTTTTTAGAAGCTAGAAGTCCCTCCAAGGCTTAGCTCAAGTCAAGCCTGGGCCATTAAACTTAGATCAGCCAAATTCTACGTTAATAAAAATCTGCTTTATTGGAAAGACCCATTAGGAATCCTCTTGAGATGTCTAGATAAAGAACAATCTGCGGAAGTTATACACTAGTTCCATTCTAGCATCTGTGGAGGGCATCATTATTGGAAAACTACAACCCACAAAATCCTGAGGGCTGGGTATTATTGGCCTAATCTGTCCTCTGATGTGTTTTCTTTTGTGAAATCTTGAGAGAAGTGTTAGAGGTTTGTAGGAAGACATCAACTAAAATCTCTGCCCTTGAAGCCAGTACATGTCAATGGTCCCTTCTAATAGTAGCGCTTGGACTTTATAGGTGAGATCAACCCACATTCCAGTGGCAAACAAAAATGGATCTTGGTAGCCACTGATTATTTCATGAAGTGGATTGAGGCTATACCCACTAAGAATGCCAATCATCAAGTTATCATAAAGTTCTTGAATGATAATATTTTCATTAGATTTGGTTGCCCAACCAAACTAGTCACTGATAATGTAGCAACTTTCAAGGCAAAAGAATTGGTGGACATGACTGAATCCATGGGCATTCAAGTGGTGCATTCTACCTCATATTATCCTCCAGGCAATGGCCTGGCATAATCATCTAACAAGATTCTGGTAAGGGTAATCAAAAAACTATTAGAGGACAAAAAAAAGAGTTGGGATTCCAAGTTGAAGTTTGCGCTATGGAATGACAGAGTTACCATCAAAAAGTCCCTAAGGAATTCTCCATTCAAGCTGGTTTATGGCGCTAATGTTGTTTTCCCTATCTAGTTGATTCTCCCTATGGCTAAATTCTTGCAAGAAGAACAATATGAAGAGAATGACATGGTAAGAAGAATGAATAACCTGGTTGAACTACAACAGATCAGAGAGCAGCTGGTTGAGAAGTCAAAAGCTCATCAGAAGAAAATCAAAGAAACCTTTGACAGGAAGGCAAAAGTGGACAATTTCCAAGTTGCTAACTGGGTTCTTTAATGGGATGCATTTAAGGAAAATAAAGGTAATCATGGTAAGTTTGACTCCTTATGGGAAGGTTCGTTTGTGATCGCTCAAATTCAGCAGAACAATACATTTATTCTGCACAGTCTAGAAGGAGGAGATACTTTTGGTAGCCCAATAAATGGGCAGTTCTTGAAACTATATTTCATTTAAGGCTTTAAAGCCTTGATATTGTAAATATGTTTTTTCCATTTTTTATTTCATTGCAAAATAGACTCCATGCCCAATGGAACAGTAGGAGGAATATTTGTTCTTGTTTTTTTATAGGAAAGCCATTGTTCTGTGATTCTTGAAACCTCACAAGGAGGATTTTATCCCCAGAAGGAGCCAGTGTTAACCTTGTTGGCAAATGGCCCAAAACTGGATCCAAATATGCTCTTTAAAGTCTTCATAAGCCAGCAAAATCGTGCCAATGGATCCAAATATGCTCTTGAAGTCTTCAAAAGCTTCTTAAGATCATCCAAAGATCGAAACCATCACATGCCAAGAGCCCTTGGAAGGGCAGAAAAACGCTATCGGGAGGCTAAAACACTCGCAAACAATGAAAAAACAGAGTATTGCAGGCATGAACATAGCAATGCACAACAGCTGCTAGATCTGGCTGATCAATGGCCCAGATCTATTCGATAAATCACAAATAAGCAAGAAGAGAGGATGACTTAAGGATGGGTGTAAGACACCCCTAATCAGCAATCTCCGATGATCGGATCGACGGGTCACAATCGGCAGAGGCGGGCCGACGGAGTAAGGGCAGACCAAGTGGAACTAGCGTTTGCGATTAATGATGCAATGTGGACCATCAATCAAGCGATGCAGATCGATGGCCCACATCGCGTCGCAAGGCCACTATCAGGAATTACAAAGGAGCACTAGCGATGGGCTCGGGGCATAAGCGACATGCGATTGCGATCAAATCACATCGTTGTATCACAGTAGAGTAGCACCAAGGAGTGGGCCTATGCATAGGTATATGTACGACCCAACGAACCAGACCCGACGATGTTCTACATGATATTTCATAATATTTCAGGTCCGCTAGAAAGGCCATTTTTAATGTATTTTGTGTATTTTCATTATATAGCAAAATATAAAGGGGCAGCGGCAATGCGATAAAACCCAGACCCGAAGGGTTTTAGAAATGAAATATATAATATTTGAGGTCTGTGGGAAAGCCTTTTTTAATGCATTTTCACATATTTCGTTATTTAACGAAATATAAAGGGAAGCTTGGATTTGCAATATGCAATAAGACTCGGACTGGAAAGGGTCGAGGAAGGGAAATATATAATATTTGAAGTCCGGAGGGAGCCATTTTCATGTGATTTTCATGAATTTTTTGTATTTTTAGAAACAAAGAAAATACATAAGAAACATGCCATGTGAGACTTGTGATAGTGACCCAAAGGGCAGACCTGATAGAAGAATAAACCAGTTTTAAGGACTTTTGAAGTCCGGAAGAACAACGATGGGCGAGATTTGCACAGTTGCAGCGTTTTTCTGTCTTTAATAGAAAAACAGTCATTCTAAATATTTAAAGAGATAAAAGAGGCCGAAATACCTATTCTATCACAAAATAGAGGCTGGGAAATATTTTTCAGGAGACAGAGGCTGAGAATGATCATGGGGCATCGACAGTGCTCAGCCAAAAACAACAGAATTGATCATGGGGCATCTCCAGTATGAGAGATCTCCCTGCCAGCGTAGCAACATACTAGACTGTGGTTATTCTTTTGTCAGAAGAAGAAACCTCTGAATCATGCTCGCCTAGTCAGGGCATCAAATAGTTAACAAAACAAAAGTATAGATTAAGACCTCTCGAGCCTCAGAAGGCTCGAGAGGAGCATTGTAAAAGGCCTATAAAAGGCTGAAAGCTAAATGTATGAAGGGTTCAACTTTTGGAGACCGTGGAGACTCTACCCCTCTAGCTTCTCATCTTCATTCCAACAATATTAGATTCTTTTGTTGTTACATGTTCAATTCTCATTTTCTCTGTTGTTTTATGCTTGCACTTGAATAGGCTATTCATTTTTCTATTGTGTCTAATGCCAGATAACTGTCATCTTATCTCTACATTGATAAATTAGATTTGCAAGTTCCATTTACTTCCTGTATCTGGCCATTCATATATGTTTATGTATGCATATGTTGGTATAGTCAGTGTTCTCCATCTATCCATTGAATCTATAAACTATTGAGCATTAGTGGTCTAAAGCCTTGTATTGTTGAGGGTGTTCATGCATGTCTTGAGTGGGAATAGAGCTGAAATGGTTATCTGACTTGATCCAAACCATCATCCATTCCAATAGTTCAGAGAACTATATTGAAGATTATATGTTACCAGGCATCTCTAAGCTACAACTTAGGAGAGTTTCCTAGAGTGATAACAAGCCCCTTGTGACCAAACACAGGATCTTTCCCTGATGTCATTTTTGTGCCAATAGAATTGGTCTTGATTTATTCCTCTTGGGATTGACACGAGTGCCCAATGTAGCTAAAGGTTGCATTGACTTCCTTTTCAGTGTATTTTGTTCCTGGGGGTGGAGAAGACTTCTCAGGGCTTATTATTTCTTCTCCTTTCTTCTCCTCCTCTTATCCTTTCATCTCTACTTCTCCTTCCTCTCTCTCTACTACCTCTTTCTCTTCTTCCTTTGTTTCCTCTTCTTTTGTTCTTGTCACGCGGAATGAGTTATACTTGCGGGCAAATCTAACCTTCCTAGGAGTCTAAGACTCTCTAATGACAAACAAACCAAATAAGAGCTATCCTTCTCTAGATACATATCATTTTAGAAGAATTCAAATGTTCTCGATCTTACCTTAGGTCCAATGCTTGTTGTAGTAGTCCAGTCTTGTTGATCCGGATGAGC
>APFE030944751.1:0-18226 GCA_000404065.3 Pinus taeda
TATTTTGTTGGCAAACCAACTTCCGCCACAAAATTCTGAATATCTGATTTAAGGCCATCCCAAAAAAATTCTTTCTTAACCCTGTGGTAAGTTTTTAAAAATCCTGAGTGCCCTCCTAAGGGAGAAGTGTGCAATTCCATAGAATCTTTTGTTTTAGCTGGGAATTCTTACAGAGGTATAAGCGATCTTTGTACCATGAATCATTTTTCCAGCTAAATGTATCAGACATACTAGAATCTTGTTGTAGCTTTCGAATAAGTGCCCACAGTTCTTCGTCATTCTTCCATTCCTCCCTTGCTTCATTTATCCAATCTGGTTGGATATAGAAATGGCACACAACAATGCTTCCACATCCTCATCCTTTCTTGAGAGTGCATCTGCCACCACATTTTGCTTCCCTTTTTTGTAGATGATTTCAAAGTCATAACCCAACATCTTTGTGACCCACTTTTTTGCTCTTCAGAGGATAATCTTTGTTCTAAAAAGTATTTAAGGCTATCATGATCCGTTTTTACCTTGAAGTGTCTTCCCATTAGGTAGGGTCGCCATTTCTTAAGTGCATGAGTATTGCCAACATTTCCTTCTCATAAATAGCTTTGTGTAAAAACTTTCCCTTGATTAGACGACTTTCAAAAGCAATGGATCTTTCATCTTGCATTAGAACAGCACCAATTCCATTTCCTGAAGCATCACATTCCACAATAAAGGTTTTGTGAAGTCCATTGTAGCTAAGGACCGGTTTGCTTGGCACATTGCCTCTTTTAAGATGTTCAAAGGCCTTTGTTGCTTCCGGAGTCCATGAAAATGCATCTTTTCTTCAATAATGTTGTTAGAGGTGCTTGCTATTCTTCCATAATTCTAACACTTGTGATAATTACCCTATCAACCCGATAAATTCCTCGCAAATCTTTATGGAATGTGGGGTTTTCCATTCCTTAATGGCTTTAATTTTGCTAGGGTCTACCTTAACTCCTTCATGAGGTACAATATGACCCAGATATTCCACCTCTTGGACTCCAAAGAAGCATTTGGATCTTTTTGCATATAATTGTTTCTCCTCCAATAGTTTAGCACCCTGTCAACATGTTCAACATGATCCTTCCAAGACTTGCTGTAGATTAGTATATCATCAAAAAATACTAACACAAATTTTCTAAGGAATGGTTTGAAAATTGAATTAATCAAACTTTGAAATGTTGAAGGTGCATTGGTAAGGCCAAAAGGCATGACCAAAAATTCATAATGACCCTCATGAGTTCTAAATGTTGTTTTCGGAATGTCTTCAATCTTCATTCTGATTTGATGATATCCTGAACGAAGATCCAACTTGGTGAAGTAAATTGATCCATGCAATTCATCGAGTAATCCATCAATGGCAAGAATGGGAAACTTATCTTTAATAGTGAGATTGTTGAGCTCCCTATAATCCAGACACATATGCCATGATCCATCCTTCTTGTGCACCAATACTACTGGAGTAGAGAAAGAACATTGACTCGGTTGAATTATAGTAGCCTCTAGCATTTCTGCAACCATACGTTCAATTTCACTCTTTTGGACATAGGATATCTGTACGGCCTGATGTTCGGAGGAACACTTCCTGGAATAAGATGAATAGCATGATCATGATCATGCATAGGTGGGAGAGCTTTGGGAGTCTCAAATACCTTGGAATGATTTTCCAGGACTTTTTGTAGATCTGGAGAAATAGATGATTCTGATGTGGAAACATCTAGCGAACATAATTGTGCAATTACACCTCTTTGCTCATTTTTTAGAAGCTTTTTCATACCATTAGAGCTGATTATCTTTCCTTGTTTCCCTGCAATACCCCTTAATTAAACTTCCTTTCCTTCTATAGAAAATTTGATGAAAGTTCTTGAAAATTAAAAGCTACTGTACCCAAGGATTGTAGCCATTGGACTCCTAGTACAACATCAGCACCTCCCATTGGAATGGAAGGCATTGGGCTAGTCAATACATATTCTCCCATGGATAGCTTGATATTATGGCACTTTCCAGAGCAATTTATTGTTCCTCCATTTGCAATCATCACTTGACACTCTGGTGCTGGATATAGGAAGCAATTCAATTCTTTTGCTACCTTACAATGAATAAAATTGTGGGTGCTTCCTGAACAATCAACACTATTATCTTTTTCTTCTTGATTTGTCCTTCTATGTTGATGGTTTGATGAGTGGTAATTCCCGCCAAGGCATTACAAGATATCGTCGGATTCATTTGTTCTTCATCTAGGCTTTGTTCCTGGAGTATATCCTCTTCTTTTTGACCTTTCTTGCTCCTTTTCTTCTTCCTCTTCACAATCTATGTAGAATAATTTCTTCTCAGCACACTTATGACCTTTAGTGTATTTACTATCACAACTGTAACAAAGCCCTTTTGCTATTTTTTCTTCCAATTGTTGTGGTGTCCACCTTATAGGTTGTGGAAGACTAGGGACAACACTTCCATCTTTATAGTTGTGAGTGGTATGCTTCTTGGTTGCCATAATTTTGCTTTCCATTTTTCTTGCTAACCTGAATGCCTTCTCTAATGAATCAGGTTCCCAAAGGCGAACATCATGTTGGATATTATCCTTTAAAGACCATATGAACACATCAATCCTATGCTCCTCTGGAATATCTTTTACCCTTATGTCAATTTTTGGAACTCCTCAATGTGCTCCATTATTGAACCCTTTTGTTTGAGACTTATCAATTGGCTAAAAAAAGTGTTGCTTTTTGTATCCTCATAATGTGCCATCAATTCTTCGATAAAAATTGCCCAAGTGATAAATTGTTTATGAGAGCAAAGCCATTGATACCATACAAACTGATTTGGTTCCAAATATAAAGTTGCCATACGTACCTTTTGTGTGTTTTGCACATTATTGAGATCGAAGAACTACTCCATCTGTAATATCCATGTGGCAGGATCCTTGCCATCAAAATTCCTCATATCGATTTTTGGAATATGGTAAGTCTTCAATCCAACGTTAGAGTCTATGGAATCATGATTAACATTTCTTTTGTTCTCATCATGAGTTTCCTTTAGTACCCTTTCACCCTTATTGACCATTTTTTGTAGCAACTTATTCATATTTATCTTCAATTCTTCCATCTTATCATCCATGCCATCAATTTTAGCTTCTACGCCTTTCTTTAAACCATCCATCTTAGCTTCTACATCTTTCCTTAAACCATCCATCTTATATTTTGTTGCTTTTTGTGCAAGTGACACTTGTTGCACTTGTTCTTGTAATTTTGATATATCATATAACATTTCTTCTTCTTCTTCATGAGTCATGCTAGAGCTTCCAGGCTCCTTACTAGGCGTTTGCATTTTCTTTCCTCAGGGAATCAGTTACCGATAATAATGCTCTATTATGCCTTTTGAATTCCTTCAAAATAAATTTTCAAACCAAGCTTAAGCAAAAATTTAAGAAAATCTACACACCTTTTTCACTTTGTAGGAGCTTGATATTGCCTCTGATGAATCCCTGTACTTTCCAATCATCTAGTTCTAAATTTGTGATCTATAGTAGCCCTTTGTGGCCTCTTTCCAATGCCACAAGTCTGACCCAAATTGGTTTCTCCAAGTAAGAGTTATGCGAAATCTCCCACAATGACTTGATTATAGACTAGTTCAGTAGATCGAACTTGTACAACATGCCACGAGTCACTGTTTCGACCTTTGGATCTGAAACATTCATACAAGAAACTGCAGTCCGTCCTCTTTCTGAACCTTTTTACGAAATTTCAATCCGATCCCCAGAGAGAAAGTTATGACGATTTTCCCCAGGTCACCTGTTTGGAATGTAATTCAGGAGTCTGCAAAAATACCAACTTCCTTAGATTATATCTCCACACATATCGCGTGAAAAGATCTGAAATTCAGACCCAAGGTTTAGCGCGATTTCTTCTCAAATGGGTTTTTTTTGTGACTTCTGAAACGTCACAGAAATAAAGTTATAGCAAAAATGCCACGATGACCTGTTTGGAGCAGCGAAACCCTAGAATCCAAAGCTCTGATACCAAATGTTATGAAAACCAGCTCAAGAAAGATAGAAAAGATAGATCAATGGCTTAGAATTCAGCCTCTTCGAGGGGGAAACTCCTTACATACATTAAATGAACAATTCTTGGATGATTCAAATGACAAACCTCCTTTCTATATATAGGAGTCCTAAGGAGTCACAATATAAACAGCCGACCTAACAATATAATATAAAGCCACAAAAATAACAATAGAGGGATTCTATGGGGCACAGTAATAACAATATAGGGGCAATAGGGGCACAACAATATTAATAAGGGGTATGACTACAATAGTAATGGGGTAATCACTAGTATTATAGGGACCCAACAATTGATACTCGTTCAAAATGGCTTTAGTACCCAAAAGAACAATCTTGTGGTCCACAAAACTAAAGATTTCCATATTCACGACCAGAACAACATTGGGCATAAGAAATACCTGTAAATGTCAAAATATGCGTCAAAATGTGATATTTAATAGTAAAAAGCGCATAATAAAGAATTTGTTAATGATAGAATTCTCATTGATAGCATAATTTGTTTATTCTTTTAAAGATTTTGTATTAAATTGGTGAGAAGATTATTCTTCTATCTAATGTTAGCCTTGATTGAGGCTCAACAAGAAAAATTCAAAAGATTTAACAAATATGAAATAACAACTAACATATTCATCACTAAGCAGTGGTTAATATTTGCCCAACAATTTAAGAAATATTATCCAGTTTGTGAAGATTGAAATTCAACGGTTTTAGAACCGAATTATTTTGTAACATTTGCATATTAGAAAGATCACAGATAAGGCCATTTGCATAGATAGATTTAGCAACACTGACCAGTGGTGAAGAAATATGGAGAAATTGTCAAGATTTAGCGATAAAACTAGCACAACAGGGCCATTTGTTTAGCAAATTTAGCAAATATGAGGTGCTTTATCACACACTGAACAACAGCCAAGATCTTCCTAGCAGTTTAAGAAATATGAAGCAATTTCTAGAATTTGGTAATACGAAGTAATTTATTGAACCCCAAGAAGCGGTGAAGATTTGTCGAGCAATTTAAGAAATATTGTCTTGTTTGTGAATATTGAAAGCTAACGTCGAGGAAATTACTGTTTTCCTAAAGATTTGCATGTAAAACTACCACATATAAGGTTCTTTGTGTCGCAAGGTTTGGCGAATGTCAGATGATATATTCAACACCGAGATTTAGTGGCGATCAAGATTTTCCTGGCTATTGAAGAACTCTAGATAAAATAGGTTGAGGGAAATGATCAGAAGATCTAAGTATCAACTGCAAAGAGGGTTTTTCGAAAATTTACACATTCTCTGAATTAAAATAATGATAAATGTAAGCTTGTCCAGAAAATAGAAAAATTCCACTATTCACGAACACAAAAAACTTGTCCACAAATTTAAAATTTCAATATTCATGAACGAAGTACTTTTGCTTATCAAAAATACCTCTAAATAACATGTTCGCTAGTAAACTTGGTCATAGTTAGGATTTGACAAATAAAAATAGCAAACATCAGGCAATGCATCGACTAAATTCACAGATCTAGCAAATGTGATGAGGCACTTCATGCATTACAACGATTAGAAGATTTATCTAACCGTTTTAGAAATAATATTTTTAAATTAAAAGGGAAAATCAAAAAAGTTAAGCATAAGTCCTGAGCGCTTTTGATAAATTTACACGTTCTCTTGGAATATAAAGGTCGCATGTAAGCGAAAAGAGTTTTATTTTTATTTTTTAAAACTAAAAACTCCAATATTCACGAACATGGTAATATTGCAATATTTAACGGTAAACCTGACCATAATTCAACAAAGAGTCTTGCAATTTACTAAATTTGGCTTCTGTGAGGAAATTTGCTTAGCGATTTATGACATATCAATGATTAGAAGAGAGCAATTTAAAAATTTGAAAGGAAATGGCCAAAATATTTAAGGCTGTAAATACTTTCCATACACATTCCTTTCAAAATTTAAAATGAAGTCATAACTGTAACTATTTCAAAATATTCACACTCAGAGACAAAACATACTTGCAACATCTGAGATTACACCTAGGCCTGCTAGAACAAGTAACTCCAGGTGGTCCATTTAAGATTTATTATAAAATAAATAAACAAATCCAGTCCAACATTCAATGACCTTGAACCCCACTCCCGAAATTAAGTAGACTTCAAACGTTTTCCAAAGGCATCGAATCCATGAATATTCGATCCCACATCTCCTTCACCCAAAAAAAACTTGAAACCCTTGCTTTCAAAACGTTAACTCTGCGATCTTGCAGAGCAAGGCTCTTCCAAGCATCTTTAATCTTCGTAACTTCAACATTACTTAACAGGGGCTTCCTTGAGAAATTATGATTATTAAATCAATATCTTTGATATGTCTTTCTTAAATCTCAGCACATAGATCTCTAATATGTCTTTCTTAAATTTTATGTTAATTCTTGAAATGGTCAGGTGGTCTCACATTGCACAGAGTTTACCAGTTCAGATGGTGCTTGAGATGGTGCTGTGAGGCAGTAAGAAATCGAGGTGGAATGTTTAAAATGTACTTATTTTTTTGTATCAATGTCCATGCTGTCACTCCCAGCCTGTAGATTTATCTTTTTTGTGATATGACTTCTGCAGTAATCCTTGATGCCACCCCCAGAATCGGTTGTAAGACCTACAACCCAATATCCAAAGGATTCAAAGTACAAATTTCTAATAGCTCCAATTCCACCATGAGTTTTCATTGAAGGTGATATGCTCGACATGGTGGACAAATCAAAGTACAATGACCATGGATCTTCAATGTGTAGTTGTTTCTACTTAGACTCCTTGTTTTCATCATTTACAATACAGGGAGTCTTCAAGTCTGATTGTTTAGAATGATATATGAAATTGCTTTGCTGCTGGATCATTTTGAACCTTGACATCTTCCTTTGTTCCTATAGATTCATCATGGTCTTGCGACTTTACAAATCCTAAGAGCATGAATTCTAAGATTTTTTCATTCACCTGATCTTATTTCTTTTGATTTCTTCTTAAAACCTTCTTGTACCTAATATTAGAGTTCTTCATGGAAGATTCCATTGTATATCTACAATCACGAGCTATATTCCCATATTTATGGCATTTGAAGCATTCAATGTAGTACCTAAATGACAGAACAACTGATGTATATTCTCTATTGATGATGTAATTTAGATATTTCTCTTGTGTTCCTACAATCTTGCTTCTGGGGTTTTGATAATAACCTTTATATTCATCCATGCCATATGCTTTGCAATCGCATTATGTCCAAATTTGGTACATGAAAAACAATATCTTTAAAATATGTGAGTGTACCTGGTTGAAATGTCTTGCCTTGATCATCTATTGAAGACATTCTTTCTTGAAGGTCGATCAATCCTTTGTTTTTCCTTGTCCTTGATTACCTCAACATTACTTCTTGGAGCAGTACCACTTTAAATATTCTTTTTTCTTTCACTTTGATCTAGCCTTTGAAGGATTTTATTTTCAAACTTTTCTTCAATATTGCTTTGTGGGGCTTGGAACTTGTGCCTTCATTGCATGGAGCTTCACCTACTTCTTTGGCCTTCATCTTTAAGCAAGCAATTTCCCGATCATTTTCATTAATGACATTATTTTTCATTTCAACATCCTGCATTTGCAAAATAAGATCCAGTTTCTTTTGAGCAACCTTTTCCTCGTACTTTAAAACAATTTCCTTGAGTTGACTTGTTAATATTTTGTCTCTCTTTTCTGCTTCCTCAACTTGAAGTAGGAGGGAAACTTCTTCTGTTTTTTGTCAAAATCATGCATCATATTCCTTCTACCTTTCATTTTCATTTTTGAGCCTATTTATTTCATCCAAAGTTGCGTTAAGTTCATTTTCCTTTTGAATAACTTTAGATTCAAGTATTTGATAATTTACGTGGAAGTTATCATAAATATTAGCCTTATAATATTTATCCTATTATATCAGTGGGTTATTATGTATTATAGCTCAATCAACCAATGAATCTTTCTACAAAATCGCATGTACCTAGTAAATAGACATGTTACTATGAGACTCTTGAGAAGTGTGCCATCAAAAAGCATAGCCTTCATTCCTTTCGTGCGATTAAACATTTCATAACATCAACTAACATTAAAACCTTGTAGCGCTGCAATATGAAACGTTATAAAAGAAATCCCTGTAGAATTTAAGACAAACAAGTAAGGCTGCTCAAAAAAAATCTCCCGAAAGACAAAGACAAAGGGATAATTAAGAGTCACAGGGTTTAACCCCAATAACGTTAAGTGCATGACATACTCTCTTGAGAGAGATAAGGGGAGGAAAATGGATACCACTGGATAAATCAAGTAGCAAAAGCAACATGCAATATAATTTAATGAGAATAGAATAGACCAAAACAAAGCAATCCTCGGGTCCGACGTAAAGATATCACAATTCCTACTTGCCATAAGGAATAAGTTAGCTACACCTTAAAGCACCATAAATACCATTGTTGGAAGTAATGAACGACTTTGGATAAATTCACTAATATTGGCTTCCCCTCTTTAGTAGGGTCATGAGATAAATGACTAAGACACCACATAAATGAAGAATAGAGGCTTTGGAAAATAACATAAAAGCTTTTCTTACAGTCTGGATTATAATTTATTGGGTTTGGCTCTATTGATCCATTAACACGTATTTTTGTTTTGTATCATATCTGGTTCTAGTGAGTACATTTTGAATGATTTCATTGCCCGTTCAAGATAGTATGGCAGTAGGTCACAAAATAGATTTCAGGCTAGTTTGACTCAGTGTCGTGGATTTGGAATTTTTAACATATAAATTAAAATTGGGTTATAATTAGATTTCAATTTATAATTTTCAAAAAGTAGAGAAAACAAAGCTATTTTTCTAATATTTTCAATAATCAATTCATGAGTCAAAAGGAAAATATGAGAGAAGAATGCTCTTTTATTTCACTTGTCAAGTTTCAATGTTTTAAGTTTCTTATTGAAATAAAGAAATGTCAAGGATAGTTGCGGACTTGCAAGTAGTCAACACAATTCTAATTTTGAAGTTCACTCTTTTAATTGTTGATAACATGCATCGATCAGAGATACATTTTTCCCTTTCTTGCTACTATCTTCTTAACTTCCCTTATTTACCATTGTTCCAAAACAAAGTCTAATATATGTACATACGGATTGTTGTATCATATCGTCTATTTAGAAATCAATAGCACATAAATACTTCTATTTTCTCATGCAAGACTAAAATAATTGTTGGAAATAATACTGAGAGGGGGGGTAAATCAGTATTACCAAGTTAACAACTTTTCATTTCCATAATCAGATTCATATACGCTACTTAAGTTAATGGAACTCACGTGTATACGCAACTGTGTTTAAGGCAACTAGCGTATATCCAACAGACTTATGATGCGTTAATTCATCATATGTCGATCTTTAATCAGTGCATCATAACCATATAAACAGTAACCAGGGCAGTAAAAACAGAACAGGCAGTCACACACAAGAACACAAGATATAAGGTGGAAACCCAATGTGGGTGAAAACCACCTGCTGCAATTGTCTCTATCTTCTTTTTAAAATTAGAAACTTCTTTTTACAATTTTTGTACTGGTGCAGTCTT
The DNA here is from genome assembly GCA_000404065.3 of Pinus taeda. Lineage (NCBI taxonomy): Eukaryota > Viridiplantae > Streptophyta > Pinopsida > Pinales > Pinaceae > Pinus > Pinus taeda. Next base: position 9,692 of record APFE030944751.1, read on the forward strand.
ATATCAGTACGCATGCCTCTACCTGCAGAAAGATACAACTTTCTCTCGTTCTGCAGCTTCCCCTGGAAGGGAGCTAAAACCCCCTAGCTCTTTTACTAGCTGATATGTGTACTAGTACGTAGGTGTCGGTCTACAGAGGGCTCCAACCTTCTCTTTTCTTCCAGGGACCACATTTTATAAATTTTCAGACTGGATCCATCAATAGCATCATTCAATCATATGCAACAACCAATCTCCTTTTGTACCAACCAAAACTAAATCAACCAATCATTTTGACAAATCTTCAGAATGTTGAAAATGGAATACAGTAACCAAAATTCAGTAACAAGAACCCAAGCCAGAACCCAGAACACTGTAATAGCAAACAAAAGTAGCTAAAATATATTTTGTGAGATATACGCTGCTTCCTTTTGTCGAACCCACGTGTATATGCACTTTTCTCAAGTCAAACCTGCGTACAGATCTACAAATCAAAATTAAGATGTATACATTGTTTTGATATGCTGAACCAGCATGTATACGTGCCTTTTCTAAAGTGAACCTGCGTACAGATCTGTAAATGATGATTTAAACTCTACAACAATTTCAGACTTCAGTTATACCCAGATCATCATATTTACAGACTACAACATGCGCCAATTATATAAATAAATGATCAAAACCACATAAAGATACTTCACTTCAAGCCTTAAGATCTTGACCCATCATTAGATCTTATCCTTCATCAAGCGCTAAGGTTCATCCTTGGTTCAAATCCAGCTATGCACCATAACCCAATAGCATGTATGTTAGATCTTACTCTTCATCAAATATTCAATTCATGAGTGCCTTTGCCTAATGATCTTCTCCTCCTTTTATAGTCTTAGGCCTTACTCAATACCATGGACCAAAACCACTTAGAACCAATACCTTGGACCAAATACCTGGGGTCAACACTTGGACAAGATACCTTGGACCAATACCACAGATCAAAATACCATGGACCAAATACCACAGACCAAAACTAAGTTTTCCAACATGTACGCGCCTTTCCTTCCGTGAAAGCACGTGTGTATGCTATACACGCCTTTTGGTTAGCGAACCCACGTGTACACGTGGCTTGGTCAATGGGGAACCTGTGTATACCTCTTTTTCTTCATTTTGTGAATTGTGATCTGTCATATGAGTGAGTTTCCATCATGTACAACACATGTATCATAATGCCAACAATAATATGCAAAATCATACATTTATAAATGGGTCGTGGTTTTGGTTCATTGGTGAAGTTGAATGATTATCGAGTTATTTGTCTATAAAGGTTCCATTCTCATTATGGTTTGCTTGACTTGACTAGAATGGCATGAATCTCAAAGGGATGAAATCAGATGCAAGTTTTGGTGATTTTGGCAAAATAGTTATCCCACAAACCATGGAAATTACATTGAAAGAAGATGACAATGTGCTCTCTAAGAACACAAAGAAGGAAAATGGGTTCAAAGAATTTGTCGATGCATTCTCATCTAAGACAACTACTCTGCCAGTGCAAGAGAAGGAACGCAAAAAAAAATTGGATGATCACCACTAATAGTTTACAAACAATTTTTCAATGACACTTCTAACTAAAAATTTTAATAATTTTGACACATGTATGGGTAAGGTCACCATCTCTCTGGGGCCAGTAAAGACAGAAGAAATGCAATTTTCCATTCACCCATTGCCCCTCCTTTCAAATTAGTACTATTGAAAAATTACTTTTAATATACACATAAATGAAGAACAGGGGCTTTGGACAATAACATAGCTGCTTTGCTTACAATATGAATTATACTTTATTGGGTTTGGTTCTATTGACCCATTGACATGTCTTTTTGTTTTGTTTCATATCTGGTTCTAGTGAGTACATTTTGAATGATTTCACTTCGTGTTCAAGATAGTATGGCATTAGGTCACAAAATAGATTTCAGGCTAGTTTGAATCAATGTCGCTAATTTGGAACTTTTAACATATAAATTAAAATTGGGTTATATTTAGATTTCAATTTATAATTTTCAAAAAGTAGAGAAAACAAAACTATTTTTCTAAGATTTAACTTAGTGAAATTCAACTTTATTCCATGGCGAAAAGTGCTTGATTTTGATTTCAAACACTCGTAGATAGGAGTTGTATTATGATCCTTAACTTTGACATACATCATAGAGTTTCCACTTAACACCAAGGATCCAAAGAAACAACTAGATGTACTGGTTAATTTAACTAAATCATGTAGCATAACAAGAGAAGAAATCTAAGGAGGTATTAAAAAATAGAAGATGAAGACCTTGCCAATTATGGGAAACTTCACTTTAATGCAAGTGTGGGCTAATGGTTCTTTTCCACCAAACTGACAACATGAAAAAAAGAAAGGAAGTATTTCTAATCCTGCAAACAGTTTATGACTCGTTAATTTGTCCGAAAAGTTTGGAGAATCATAAAACATAATAAAACTCTGAAAAACGGTTGAATGAAAATTATTAGCATTTAAACAATGACATCAAGAATTACTAAACAAATCAGATCACAAAAAAGATAAATTTACAGGCTGGAAGTGATAGCATGGACATTGATACAAAAAAACTAAGTACATTTTGAACATTATGCTGCAATTTCTAACTGCCTCACAACACCATCTCAAGAACCTTCTAAACTGAACAATGCAGAGGCCTCGACTAGTTTCCTAAGGTAAAATAATAAAGTGATAGTGGTTCACACGAACACAATCACATATCTGCAAGGAGATATTTTGTCATGGAAGAGTCCTTAGTGAAGGAAATTATGACCATGGAATGCAGTAATTACGACAAATTAATGATCCTCACATCAATGATGTTGAGCTACTCGGTGCAGCTTTGCAGGAACATTTGAAAGGATTAGACAAAATGTTCGAGAACGAGTTACCTTGCAAGTTTTCAAAGTGTTCTCTCACAACTGATTTTCTATCCTATAACTTCTTTGCAGATGACACCAATGAAGGTATTATTGACGTGCTAGGATCTCTGAAAAGTAAGCCTCAACAAATCCATACTTTATGAGTTTGCAAGCCAAACTTGTTCATTAGTAATACTCCTCGAAATCTTCTAGGTGAAAGCCTTGCCATCTACCAAGAGACTAAGCAGGTTCCTCAAAGAAACTAAGCAGAAACATGTTTTTGCAATGTATGTCTAGCGACTAAGCAGGTTCTTCAAAGTAAAGAGATCATAACCAATCACACCCTTTGCATGCTGATACATGAATGGTCCATTGCTAATAGTTCTAATGGGCTCATAAGAATACCAACACCTAAGCCCGTTGCAGAGCCGAGGAGGGCACACCAAATGATCGAGGAAATTCAAGATGCAACAATAGATAAAGGTGAAGCTTTGAAGAACTTGAGAAATCTATCTGAAGGAAGTGAGAGGAACATACAGTGCCTCCAATTGGAGGGAGTTTTGCCTGTCCTAATCCATGTTCTAGACTTAGATACCTCTCTTAATTTTCAAGTGGTCGTAGATCGTGAGGCTATAGAAGAAACAATCGATGCAATTTCAATGTTTTCTGTAGGTGATATATCTATTAAAAGAGCTCTATAGAGGCATTATCTATTCAAAACCCTGGAATGGGTGTTGGAAAAGTGCAGTCTGGAGGCCATAATGAATCTAGCATCTATTGTGGAAAAATTGGCAAGCGATAGAAATTCTGCCAAAGAAATTAGATCGAGAGAAGGAATCATAGATGGATCACTGAAGTTTTTTGTATAGAATATATATCCTTCAGCCATTAAGGGGAGCCTGAATGCACTATTTCCTCTATGTATCGTCCCTAAAAATATAGCCAAGCTAGACAAAGGAGGTGTTGTTCCCTGTTTGATTGAGGTTCTTCCGTGTGTAGACAGAAGCGTGACAGAGTTATCGTTGAGTATTTTAGAGGCACTTTCCACCACTTCAGAAGGTCTGTCTGATATAGTTGGTCATGTCCTAGCAGTACCTACTATCATTAGGGGTTTGTTGTTGGTGTCTAATACTGCAACTAATTATGTAGGTGGGATATTGTCTAATCCTTTCCATGCTTAAATTTGGCGATGGCGTGACCGAGCACTCTTCAATGCTACAGAAACAAGTATGGCAGAGTATTATGGAAGTACATAACAGTCAAAGGCACGTGACAAAGCTCTTCAATGCTGCATACATAGGTATGGTAGAGTATTGCTTGAATACATAACAGTCACAAGCAGGTATGGGAGAACATGGGTACAAATGGAAAATTTCTATTAGTTGAAGAGATGAAAACATGGCAAAATGTAATTAGCTAGAAGGGCGAAAATCAAGCTCTCCCATTGGTTGGGGTGAATAGTGTTTTCCAACCCCAAGCCAACAAAGAAAACAACTTTTGGTGTAAATATGTGTATATGTATGTTAGGATGTGTAATAATGCCTAATAATCAACTATTTAAAGTTATTTTAGATGTAATTTTTAAAGGTGTCTTTATAGAGTTGTTTGATTCATTATTGCTCCATAGTGCTTCATTTGCGTGGCTTCGTGTGTTTAGATTATGGTTAATCTTCATTTCATGTCACATACCAACTCTGTATTTGATGTATAGGTGGATTTATTGAGAATATAATAGGTAATTAACCAATTTTATTGTACTTTTCTATATTTGAATAGGTTAGCTTAGTTTCCTTCTTGGAGGTAGTGCCCTAAACAGTAAAGGGAGTATACAATTAAAGAACACACCTCATTTGCAATTCATTTAAGTTATTTGTTAATAAAATCTTAGGCACAATTCTTCTATAATGCATTTGTCTAGTTTAAATGTTTGGATATTGCAACTATCTGTCTTGGTTACGTTTCGTTTCTTTCTGGAATATGCATTTAACTTGAATGTTGCTATTATATTTCTATGGTTTTCCTTGATTTGATTAGGGTTTGTTGGAGAGTTCACTATAGATCCACTCTCTACTTATGATTTCAACATGGTATCAGAGCCAATGTGAAGTCTCTATCCAACATTGTTCTAGGTATAAAAGTAGAGTTTTTCAACACCTTTTTGACATGAACATATTTCTAGAGGTTTTCACCATTTCTTTTATCATTGGCCTTTGTTTTATGCAATTATTTGGTTTTAAATGGATTTAAGGGAGTTTTCCACATATCTATATCTATGCCTTTTATGGGGTGATGCACTCCCCATTCTCTCGTTTTAGCTAAAACACTGCATATATTTTAGGGGCATTAGTATCTTGTGCATTTATGGAAAATGGAGTTGTGATCTTAATGCAACCATTACTATAATTATAGTAAAAAAATAACATTGCTTCCTTGTAGCAAAGGATTATGGATGTGTTTGGAAAAAATCTTTCCTAATGAGCATAGTTATGACCTAGTTTGCTTGAGAGAGGATGGAATCCTTGGATTGATTTGTCTTTATATGTAATTGGACCTTGTTCATCACACCAATAATAAGAAAGTGCAAAGAAAAGTTGGGATACTTCTCACACCGTTTTGGCATAATGAGCACTACGCAATGTCAATGGACCTGAAACTAAGCTCTCCAATCTTAAGAAGTTTAACCTTGCTAGTGTTGAAGAATACATTGCAAGGCTAAACAACCTAAAATATGATATTATCACCTCTAGTCACATGAAACAATATAATTCAAAATATGTAAGCATTGTTTTGAATTTCTTTTGCGACATTCAAAACTACTGTTATTAATTTCTTCGACATTCCTCTCTTTATCAAGGGGCTTATTTCTGCTTCTTTAGAGAATATATTTTCAAACCTTAACCCACATAAAGTTATATTGCAACATTTAAAATACCTACCCCTTGTGACAAATACATTCTAACACTACCTCATCCTCATGTACATGTGATTCTACATGGGAAACTCCTAAAACCTTCAAGAAAAAGAGGATGGCATGTTTTTATTGCCATAATGTTGATTTTTCTACAAGATACACAGTAGAATTCCATTTTCTACCAAATAAAGACTTCCTATTGTTTTTTCACATAGTATTCTTATGTCATTGATATGTGAGAAATTACACTTCAGAAAATATCAATAGTAAATGCAGTGGAAATAGTAAATATTATCAAAAGACAACCATTCACAATAGACACAAAAAATTTTCCCTAGGAAAACCAACCTTGGGAGAAAATCCAACAACTTTTTTTAGGAGAAATTTATTCTTTAGCAAGGTTTACAAATCAAAAATTTGTTTAGAAATCTATGCAAAGTATACAATTCCAAATACTAGTCAAACGTTGTCAAACTCCAACTAGTCAACACTGGGCAAATTTCCCAAAAAATAAAAAGTCAATGTTGGTCAAACTATCAAAGTCTGTGGTCAACCCAGTATGGTCAAGCTCAGACCGACAATCTATGGCCTTCTCTCTTGATGTGGCTCTTGACCTCTAACTCGCCCTCTTTTGGCTGCAAATATGTGCTAATCTCATAAAGATGAAGAAAAACTCGCTTGGTGATCAAAATGAAATGTCACATCATATATTTATACTATCCAATGGGATAAAATAAGCCAAGGGACACACCCCTTCACTTGGTTGGGTTGACTTGATTTCCTTGGCTGACTTGCACTCCAAAAATAAAAATAAAAATAAATTTTTTCTTAGGTTGACTTGGAGACCTCTTTGGCATGCGGGAATACCTTTTGATGCTACAAAAAATCAACACTCTCTCTTAGCAAGGGAGGTATTCTCCTTATCTACAAACAAATTTCTCCTTGGCTAAAATTTCTCCTTCCTTCAGAAAAGTTCATGAGCTTTTTATGTTCATGTATGCATGTCTATAGATCACTCCATTCTGGAGTGGGCAATATGACTCCTCACATGCACATTTATATTTCACTCCATCCTAGGGTAGGCAATGTGAGTAACTCGGGTCATTTACCCCTGGTGTTATCGGGAAAACTAGTGTACATTCAGAGCTGCTAGTCCCACTAAGACGGGTAGCTATCTTAGAAACAAAAAAACTAAAGTCACTTGTGTTTTCCTTTATGAGAAATAGATGAGAGAGAAGCAGAGAGTACCAACCTCAGTCTTTCGCTTGGCTCCTTGCTTGTTTCCTCTCCCCTTTGACAGATCTTTGCCTCTCCATCCTTACTTGTCCCGCTTTAGAGAACACTTGTAGAGTCAAAGCAACATAATACCATCAAAACATAGAGATCTATAACCATAAACAATATAGGATCAAATATATATTAACCATACAAATGCATATATCAACACAAGATTCAGAGATATACAAGAATATGGAGGAAAACTCAAATAGCTTTATTGATAGAAGTAGTAGAAGAGAGGATTACAACCCATTAATCTAACCCAGCGCCATCCTCCCAGCATGAAAGCCCTCTTCACCTCATGAAAAGCTAGATCACCCAACATTATGATGTTTCACAGAGAAACCAACAACACTTCCTTACAAAATACAAAATTCTAGGCTTTGGATCTCTAGGCTGAGGGATCCATATCTAGATATTTGCAGGTGGGTGAGTTAGCTTCTGGGGTTTTGATTAGTGTCATTTCTCTGATAGTTCTTGGTTCCACTTGGAGATTTCATGATGTCTTACTCATCCCTGGGCGAATTCAGAGAGGCAAGTGTCAAATGGGCAGTTTCTAAAAGATTCTTTGGGTTTCCACCTAGCCAACTGCCTCTACCATTTTTCTGCTCTCGCTCATCGCACCCTACAGAAGGGATTTTCAATATGCATCGCACTTTCTACATGTAGTAGGTGAGGTGCATCGCACCTTTAGCACTGAGCAATCTGTATGGTCCAGTTTTGACCAATTTTGAGTAGTTTTTCAGGGAGAACTTCTGGGAGATGATGTAATCAGTTGACCTTGTTCTTTTAGGGTATGAAACAACACTTTTAGGGAATTAGAAGCCCTTGGTTTATGGACATATGAGATTGGGGTTGCAGTGCCCAAATATGTCTATAATAGTTGCCCCCTAAAGCATGAGGTCGTAAATCTTCTGATGTCGGGTGAAATGATTTATCATGAGGATCCAAGGTTTTTCAAACTGGAAGGTGACCTGTAAGAAGATACAATACAATACATTATCTTCATAATATTTTCATGATCTAGCTAAGGCAGGCATTCCCATGCTCAGCTTTATAAATTCATTTTCATATACATAGGACACACAACCGTCTGTGTGGCAAACTGATGATTCTCGTAGAGCCATCATCCCTTAGCTTGGATTATTATCTGTGCAGCTATGATGTACATTTGATGTCTTTATTTTCCTTAATATATCGCAACCTAGATGGATGAAACTAGATCCGGGGTCTTCAAACTCGTTCAATCTTTGCTCGAAGTACAAGTCGATCCATGTGAAAGGATGTTCTGATGTCGAACATGGAAAGACATCACCTAATTACCAGCCAATGATGTAACATGTTAACAAGTGCGAGAGGAATCACCGATAATGATAATGACCCTCAAGGTACGACAATACAATTCAAATGGTGCGAATACATGAGTCAATGTCGAACACCACACAAAATCTTTCGGTCGAAGG
>APFE030944756.1:16631-29160 GCA_000404065.3 Pinus taeda
GGGTCTACTTGGTTGGACTACATGGCAACTTAGTCATGGACATCAGGTTGGAGACATGGAGCATGGAAGTCTTATGCAGGGACATTGTGCGAGAGCACTTGTAGAGATGTCACTTATGGGCATCCAATGAGGAGTGCCGAGGCAGGGGTGTTGTGCAGATAGATTTGCTGATGTGACATGGAGATGTTTTACTTATGAGCCGATGGAGAGGTTGTGCACTCTTGTACACCAAGGCCATGGACTTGGATGAACTTGTGAGCAGGATATGGAGAATTTCTACTACATGGACAGCTGAGGCATCTTGCAGAGACCTTTGGGTCGAGACTTGTATGCTTGCTGAGATGTTGGTTGGAGATGTCTCATAGAGCTCATAATGACATGAGGTTGTTGTGACTTTTGGGGACTTCATATATGGTGGACTTAGAGAATCTGATGCATTGAGGATCTCAGGTTAGAGACTTTGATGCAGGATGGGGTACATACTTTCAAGTACATGTATGGGAATGGCTTGAAAGAGTGACTTGATGTGGAGGATCGACATGAGACACTTTGGAGTGATAGAGTTACGACAATGATGATGCCTTGGTGGCAATACTTGGGCATGGGTTGAGCCGAGACTCAACCACTTTTGACTCATGGGAGTTGATTGATCTACGATCATGTGTAGCACATGGATAGATTAGACAAGTGTATACTTGTTTCTATGGCAGACTTGAGGGATGACACATTGCAGATATGATGGAGGTTGCTTCATGGGCCTGGATGTGGCAAAGCGAGAGTTGGAGTTTGATGAGACGGTCTCTTCATATTGAGGAGGCACACATATGGATGATGTTGGGATAGATGTGGCTGATTTTATGCAGCACATTGACACCAAACATCATGGACAGCATGTTGCAAATGAGATGAGGACTACTTCATGGACCTGAGCATGGCTTACACTTATACGGAGATGGATTCTTGATCGAGTTGAGGATGTGACGGGATGTTCATAGAAACAACTAATGGTGGCATGAGGTTGTACATTCTCATGGTTTAGACGTGACGGGTGGATTAGCTACCCAACTAGTTCAGACATGGGGGCATGTAGTGTGCGGAGATGTGTTAGCATTTGTTGGAGTATCATGGCAGCAGTTCACATGAGGACGACACATGATGAGGTTGACACGAGATGTTGCAGTGGGCATGTAGCTTGAGATGGAGGGGCCAGCCTTTCGCGATGGAGAGCAGCATGTGGGGATTGTGACAGGGTGATCGATGATCATGGATTGAGATGATTTCCGATGTATGACATATTGATAGGTGTATACCTTAGTATGGTGATCTTGGTGATAGATGGTTGCCAGGATGGTATGTTGTCGAGGATGACAATGACTTCAGGTGGAGGAGGATGTAATGACCTGCAGCTCTGCCCGAAGTGCGACCACGAAGGGCGCACGATTGAGGTTGAACAAAGTGCGACTGCGGTTAGTGTGTAAGCTTCCTTGGGTGTGCGATGTTGAGATATGCACATATGGGGAGGGCGAGGTACTTATATGTGTATTGGCATGGAGTTAACCTTAGGGAGGCCGACCGACATTGGTAAGGGAGCCGACGTGATAGTTATGGCGTTTGCGATGAAGTGTGGGCGTTGGGCAGGTCTGTTGGGCAAGCCAGGACCATGCCCTACACTTGGTATATATGGAAGTGCGTTGGATGCATTTCTACTATCGATCATTCATCAATCGTCTTCTCTAGATGCAGTACTTGGATGCAGCACGAAGGTAGGGGTGGAAGTGCGAGTTGGAGGAGTCGCCATGCAGGGATGCACGATGAGTGACCCGGGCGGGCGCCCGTGCGACCTGCACGACAGGCAACCTGGGTGAGGGCGTTCACGCAGGGCTACACGACAAGTGACCTGGGCGGGCGTGCGGGTGACCATGAGGGCGTCCGGGTAGATGTGCATGACGGGCGGCCGGGTGAGGGCCTCCGTGCAGGCGTGTGTGACGGGCGGCCCGAGTAGGGCGTCCGCCGAACGAAGAGTTGGCTGACACGGTGAGGGCGGCTGGGTGTGGGCACGCCATGCACGACGGTGCAGTGGAGACGAAGGTTGGAACCCGAGGTCGTAGAGTTGGGCAGGCGGTATTACATGCTGTTTCACATGATTTGGGCAGTTGCCAAGGGTTGGCAAGTGCGACTGCATGTGGGCAGGTGTACACGGTTTGGGCGTCTGTGGACCAAACGAAGTGTGAATCGGGGAAGACGTGCGACAAGGCGAATGACGGGTTGGTGGGTTGTGCGGCGACCGTATGGAGGTGTTGACGAGCTGGGCAACCGAGTTTGCAGAAGTCAGAAATTTGTCTAAGTATAAATTTGGGGTTCCCCAAGGACTTAGCCTATACTTTGTAAAAGTGAAGATTGTATAATATATTGATATTAGGCAGACTCATATTGCAGGGAGTTGCCCCTCCCTTTATATTGTTGTGCATTTCTGTTGTATAATGCTGTTGATAATGAATGTGTATGGGTGTTCATTGGTATAAAGGCACATTAATAATACTTGGTAACAAAAATAAAACTAAGTATGGATTGTTAAGGTGTAGTCTACAATCGTAAGTATTGGTGAAAAGAAAACGGTTGGTAGTGTCGCACCTTGCCTAGCACGGTTGGAAAACTACCGTAGGCTTGGGGGCGTGACAGGTGGTATCAGAGCCGTGAACATGTTTGGGTGTTGAAGCATTGAAGCTGATACACAACTTGACAGTTGGTATCAGAGCTCGGTTGGAGCTGGTTAGAGCAAGGTTGCTCATGACGAAGCGACAGTGGAAGCAGGTACTTGCAGGTGAAGGAAGCTAGTTTCACATACAAGTGGAACAAGGGCCGGTTCATGGTTGCAGGGAACTTGGTGAAGCTGGTGAAGGTTGGAACCAGGTGTCGTAGAGTTGGGCGGCGGTACTACGTGCTGTTCATACAATTTGGGCACTTGTCTGGTGGGCAAGTGGGACTGCGTGTGGACAGGTATACACGGTTTGGGCGTCTGTGGACCAAACAAAGTACGAACTGGGGAAGACGTGCAACAAGACATGGCAGGTTTGGAATAATGCGAAGGGAAGCTCTTGCTTACCTTATACAGGTTGAAGCGGATGAAAAAGGAGAATCCCCGGATTCGAGAGAAGCTTGCAGTCTTGGAAAAGAATGTTGAATACGAGCTTCTTCAACTTGGATGGACAATGGAGCAAGATGAAGTTGCAGATTGTACTGACAAGGAAGAGGAAGCCATGATAGTTGATGATGTTGCAGACATGACCATGATGGAGGATGAGCTTGAGATTGATCAAGTTGGACCAGGATCGTGCAGTTTGCAGACATGTATGGATGAGGATACTCTCATGGAGTAACCTCATGATGATGATGAAGTAAATATTGATACTTGTGTTTCATTTGAGCATTTGGTAGATGGACCGTATGCAGGGAAGGGCAAAGCTAGGTTGCCGATGCTAGGGAGCATCTTACCATGGATGTTTATGATGAGACCTTGTATGGAGAAGCAAGGATTGTTGACTATTGCAGGACTTGTTGGGGTTGTTTGTGACCTTGTGGAAGAAGGTACAAAGGCTCTTGACAAGGGTGGAACTTGATGATCGTTGTGGAGGAATGGGTCATGCTTTAGTCACATTGGCTAAGTGCCCGACATGACTCATGGACAGATTGGAGGGCACAAACTTGAGTTGCTTGGGTGGATTTCTCATGGCCGAGACCAACAGCAAGTCTTGGTGGAACCTTTAGTGGGGAAGCTATGATGGAGAGACTCATGTGATGATGATATGGTTGGGTGACCGAGTTCACTACACCGAAGATTGCAGCTTGGATAGGGATGACCGATTGTTGTGATGGGTCTACTTGGTTGGATTACATGGCAACCTAGTCATGGACATCAGGTTGGAGACATGGAGCATGGAAGCCTTATGCAGGTACATTATGTGGGAGCACTTGTAGAGGTGTCACTTATGGGCATCCAATGAGGAGTGCCAAAGCAAGGATGTTGTGCAGCTGGATTTGCTGATGTGACATGGAGACTTATTACTTATGAGCCGATGGAGAGGTTGTGCACTCTTGTACAACAAGGCCATGGACTTGGGATCGAGTTGTGAGTAGACTATGGGGCATTCTTACTACATGGAGGGCTGAGGCATCTTGCAGAGACCTTTGGGCTGAGACTTGTATGCTTGCTGAGATGTTGGTTGGAGATGACTTATGGAGCTCATGATGACATGAGATTGTTGTGACTTTTGGGGACTTCATATATGGTGGACTTGGAGGATTTGATGCATTGAGGAGCTGAGGTCAGGGACTTTGATGCAGGATGGGGTGCATACTTTCAAGTACACGGATGGGAATGACTTGAAAGAGTGACTTGATGTAGAGGATCGATATGAGGCACTTTGGAGTGATGGAGTTACGATGATGATGATGCCTTGGTGGCAACACTTGGGCATGGGTTGAGTCGAGACTCAACTACATTTTACACATGGGAGCTGATTGATCTATGATCATGGGCAGCACATGGATAGATGAGGCAGGTGTATACTTGTTTCTTTGGTAGACTTGAGGGGATGACACATTGCAGATGTGATGGAGGTAGCTTCATGGGCATGGATGTGGCACACCGAGAGTTGGAGTTTGATGAGATGGTCTCTTCATATGGAGGAGGCACACATATGGATGATGTTGGGTAGATGTGGCTGATTTCATGCAGCACATTGGCACCAAACATCATGGACATCATGTTGTAGATGAGATGAGGGCTACTTCATGGACCTGAGCATGGATTAAACTTATGGAGATTGATTCTTGATCGAGTTCAGGATGTGACAGGGATGTTTTGAGAAACGATTGATGGTGGCATGAGGATGTGCATTCTCATGGTTTGAGCATGATAGTTGGACTGATCACCCGACTAGTTCGAGTCATGAGGGGATCCAATGTACAGAGATATGTTAGCATTGTGTTGGAGTATCATGGCAGCAGTTCACATGAGGACGACACATGATGAGGTCGACACGATATGTTGCAGTGGGCATGTAGCTTGAGATGGAGGGGCCAACCTTCCACGATGGAGAAGTAGCATGTGGAGATTGTGACATGGTGGTTGATGGTCATGGATTGAGATGACTTCCGATATATGACATACTGATGGGTATACCTTGGTATGGTTATCTTGGTGACGGATGGTTGCCAAGGTGAGACATGGTGGAGACGGTGGTTCTACATATGTGGCAGTGATGGTTGTAGTATGTGGAGGAGTTGACATCATGGATGATCTTGGTGGATGGTTACCAGGATGGTATGTTGTCGAGGACGACAACGATTTCAGGTGGAGGAGAATGTAAAGCCTTCGGTTGTGCGATGCGTTTGGGCGCCGGGCGACCCGGGCGTGCGCACAAGTAACGCTAAACAAGCGAGCGTTTGGCGAATTGCGAAGTTGTGGTTCGATGATATGCGAGCTCTCTTGGAAGTGCGATGGTATAATGCACATGTATGGAGGAGAGGGCGAGTGTTTATAGACGTGATAACATGGTAGAAGTCGTATGGAGGCCGACCTACACTTATGGAGGAGACGACATGTAAAATGAAGCGTTTGCGATGAAGCAAGGGGCTTTGGGCGAGTCGGTGGGGCAGCTAGACTACGCCCTACCTTGTGTATAAATTGCAGATGCGTTGAGCTCATTTGGGACATCGACATTCGATCAACAAACTTCGCATAAGCTCCTACGCACTACGCTCTTGAAGAGAATCACTTGTGCGAAGATTTGGAGGAGAGATGAGCGCATGGCTCATGCGCTCTCCTTGAGTCGCACTTGGTGAAATGCTCTTGGTGAAGAGGTGAACACGTTGGGCAAGACGTGCCCGGGGTGATCGTGCGGAGGTGTTGGTTGTGCAACGACTTGGCGAGGGTGTCTTGGTGGCTCGGGTGAGCGCCCGCCCATCATGCAAGTGTGCACGAAGATGTGTTGAAGTGTTGGGTTGTGAACGGAGGTGTGTCTCGGTTGGAGGCGCCCGTGTGTGGCAACTTGGAGGTGCGTCCGAGTTGGGCAAATGACACGACGGTGCGACGGGGTGAACGAAGGTTTGGTTAGTCTTGTGGTGACCATGCGGAGGTGCCGACGAGCTGGGCAACCGAGTTTGCCGATGTTGTGAAAAAATGGCTAAGTGTAAATTTGGGGTTTCCCAAGATTTGACTTGTGCATTGTAGAAACGAAAGATTGTATAATATATTGATATCGGGCATACTCATATTGCAAGGAGTTGCCCCTCCCTTTATACTGTTGTATTTCTCTTGTATAATGCTGTTGATAATGAATGTGTATGGGTGTTCATTGGTATAAAAGCACACTAATAATACTTGGTAACGAAAAATAAACTAAGTATGGTTGGTTAAGACGTAGTCTACAATCGTAAGTATTGGTGAAAAGAAAACGGTTGGTAGTGCCGCACCTCGCCGGCACGATTGAAAGACCACCATAGGCTTGGGGGCGTGACACCCATGTTCGAGGCTTGTTCCTATTTGCTAAATCAAGACTATATATTACGTTTTCCTTCTCCCCACACCGTTTCAAGTGTTGTCCGTACGCTTCCACAAAAGGCCAGGTAATGTCACGAACTAGATGTTTCGGGGTGCACTGATTTGGAAGCGCTGGTAGGAATTGAACACTTGAGAGCGTTGGAATCGCTTCATGTTTCTGAATGTCCCAAACTACAGTTACCAGTGACTGGTCCGTTACTTACGTTTGTAAATTTCTGCTATGGTTGCAGAACATGTTCTATAACACCAGACCCGCCCTCGCCGTCGCTGCTTTTCAACTGTCAGTGAGATTTTAACCCATTTGGATAAACCGCATATATTTTATTGTTCTATAAATTTATCATCATTTGCATTTATTTATATGTTTATTAAATTTTAACACTTCCGATTCGGATTTAGGAAAGGCCATTTCACTGTGATTTGACTTATATATACAATATTTTCAGAATTGTGTAACCTTTATGTCATGGACAATTTTCTGGGAGTTCCTTTCTAATATTCATGGCCCGACTTGTGCTCAACATTTCAGCCAGCGCTTTCTGATCTATTGGAATTTAACTCAAGGATTATGAGGTCTAACTTAATCTATAATCTGATCAACTCTGCGATTTATTTTATGCATTTTGGAGTAGATTTTCGCAATCGTCCATCCATCCGTTTACAGTGGTTCATTGGATCTATGTTCTGCTTTCTCCTTGAGGCCGCATATTTAAAAAAAGCGAGCTGTTGGGAAGGAAGCTTCCAGTGCAAAACTTTAGCAGTGCAGGTTTTGTACTAATTCCTTTTTCTCAAATCTCAAACCTCCGGAGAACATACATAACCGCTGTCGCTGTGTTAAAACGTTGAACCACCATCTCCAAATTAAAACGTTTCTCCTCTTAATGATATTGTCGCAGTTAACTTTAGCAATGATTTAAAATGTTTGTAGCAAAGGTAGGTGCGTGAATGCATGGATTTCAGAGGATATTGCTTGGACTCCGAAAAATTAAAAATCCGATTAGGCCCATGGATATGATTTGTGTTTATTTATGGTTTCGTTACCGTTTAAGCTTTCTAAAACAGGGAAATTTATCTCAGTACACTTGACATTCAGATTTAGGTAAAGACTTTTCAGGGTTATTTAAGTTTTATATATATTTTTAGCATGAGTTTAGTTTTATGGATGTGGTGTAATGGTTAGGTAGGAAGTTTGATTTTGGCTTGTGATCCAATCTAGGACATGATTATGTATGTAATTTCTTCAGTTAAAAAATATATATATATTTTTTAACAAATTTTTTATAAAAATTAGATGTGGGTTTAGATTTGTTGTAAAAATTAAGTGTAATATTTAGATTTGTCCTAAAAATTAGGTGTAGAGTTTAGATTTGTCCGAGAAACTAATTATAGTGTTTAGAATTGTCTTAAAAATTAGGTGTAGGGTTTAGATTTGTGGTAACAATTAGGTGTTAGGGTTTAGACTCTAGAGGGCTGATATTTAGGTGTAGGGTTTAGATTTGTTGCAAAAATTAGGTGTTAGGGTTTAAATTTATCGCCAAAATTAGGTGTTAGGGTTTAGATTTGTGGCAAAAATTAGGTGTTAGGATGTAGATTTGTGGCAAAAATTAAGTGTTAGGATTTAGAAGACTGATATTTAAGTGTTAGGGTTTAGATGCCTGCTATTTATTTCTCAATAATCAACTATTTATTTCTCAATAATCAATTTTTATTAATTTTTTTTTTTTTTCCAAATTATTCGGCCACATTTCATTATCCTTCCCCCACTTGACCCATTTCCTCCTTTTACCAATTGTCCTGGCCTCTTTTCCTCTCAAAAGTTGTCCTCCCTCTCTCTTAACCCTACGCTATGTTTAACGATGCTGCTTGATCACTGTATTGCTTGACTGCCACCATATTGCTGGACCATTCGACTCAGTCTTGCTTGTTCGACCGTTCGACTCAACATTGCTGATCTGACTCTGTATTGTTAGTTCCAAAGGTACGTTTTCCTTGACCGTCGTCATTAGAATAGAATAACTGGTGTCTCTTTCCCCCCTTCTTGCATATGGTTTCCTTGATATAAAGGTTTTTGCATAGAACGCAGATCACTCCAATGGTTCCGAACTGAACTCCTTTGTATAGGGCTTTTTGCACAGATATCTGATCACTTTAATGGCTAAGTTAAACTTATTGTGAAAATTTTGAATTCGTTAAATATGTCAATCCGACCATGTTTCCAATCCAATGAGGCTCTATCCAACTATGATAATCATTCGTTCTCCATAATCTAGGAAAGGGAATATAATATCATGGTGCTTTTGGTACTGGATTGGAAACATAGTTGGCTTGACATATTTAAAGAATTCATTAATAATTTCATATTTTGTTTTTGTTATTAACGAAGCTATTAAAGTGATTGCAATCTTTGCAGAAAACCCCTCAGGAACGAAATCAGATCTGAACCATTAAAAGTAATCTTCCATCTATGCAAAAATCCCTATACAAAGGAGATCAGATATTAACCACAATTTGTGTATAAATCCATACAGTAAGAAGATCACTAATAGTAAGAAGATCACTAATAAAATCTATTTGGTATCAAATCTAAAGAGTTCAAGGGATGCGTATTTAGGCAAGGGTATTTAGCAACATGTAAAATTTGGTGCTATAAAGTTAATTGAATCAATTCAATATAAGGGTTATGTGTAAGTATAACCTAAGAAAATTTTTCTAACATTTTTACATATCTAATTTATAATACATAAAAAAATTGAAACATTTATATGTCAATTTAATGTAATATAGAGCCTAGTATAAAGGAGATGTTGTAGCGTTAGTAAAAAGTAAAAAGTAATAAAATTCAATTTGTTACGTTGTATTTTTATTTTAATTAATTAAATTAATAACACGATTAAAAAAATATATAATATATATATAATATAATATAATATATATATAATATATATATATATAATAATAAAGCATACAGTAGCAACAATGACTTAAGGATCCATTTTACCTTATAAAATAGATTAGTGATTCTGTAACTATATTTAAATTTAATTAATAAACACATAAAAACTATAATACTTACAATATAACAATATGTTCAAACACTTTGTCATATATATTATTAACTTGTAAATAGTTTATAGATATTTTATCTGAATTTAATTTTGTAACACTTTTTTTTATTAAATCTAAAAGAAAAAAAAATTATAATCACTATTGAGGTATATATACACCTCTATCACATTAAAATACAATAGATATTATTAACCATACCATACCATGGGCAAATATAATGGCTCATCAATACCACATAGGAACAAACCATCTCTCATTTCAAAATCAAAATACTTGCAATATAACAAGATTTCCACTCCACTTTATCATGGATATTATAAACCATACCATACCATGGGGTAATATGGAAGAGATGTTGTAATGTGTCCAGTTATATTATGTTATCTAAATATTTTGACTTGATCAAATTAGATAAAAATAAAAATGAGAATAAAAGTTAAAATTATTAATTAAAACATTTAGACTCATTGAAGTTACATAAAAATAAAAATCAAATTAAAAAATTAAATTAATAATTAAACCAACTTAAATATATCTTAACTCTGGATCTATCAAGCTCCTAGAGGGATCAAATTAGACCATGCCTATTGATGTAATTAATACTAACACAACCATATTAGTAAATCTGGTTGTATATGCCAATTGACATTATTTTCATTAGTCAATCTGCATAATAAAGGTAGAAAATGATATCAATCTAAGTATATCAACCACATTTACTAATATGGTTGTGCTAGTTAATGTTATGAAAACAAAAAAATGAATTATTGAGAAAACTACTACTGCAAAATCTCACCAAAAACTTAAAATTAACTGCCATCATAAAGGTAAAATGTTGCTTCTCAAAAGTGTTAAATTTCGCAAGGACTCAAATATTTGTAGCAAGGCAAATGTGTGAATGCATGGAATTCAATACATTAAAATTCATGGTGTTCAAAAGATTAAGATCTTATTAGGCCAATAAATGTGTACATGGGGTTTTGTAAATTATGAGTTGCAACGTTTTATCCCAGTAGGCTATAACTAGCATTTGCACCAAAAGTGTCACGCCCCCAAGCCTACGTTGGTCTTTCAACCGTGCTGGCGAGGTGCGGCACCACCGAACACTTTCTTTTTAACAATACTCGTGCACATGGACTACGCCTAAATTCACTTTCTCATTACTTAGCTTGTGTTTCGCAACCCAGTAAACATGCAATTATCCTTTCTACTTAATGAAGCACATACTCATTCATTATCCATAGCAATTATAACAAGAACATCAACAATTGCAACAAGTATAAAGAGGAGGGGCAACTCCCTGTAATGTGAGTCTGCTCGACAATTTATTAAGAATATCAGTTTTCAATATACAAGCGTGTCTTGGCCAAACCAAGTCTCACACTTAGCCAGATAATACAAAGAGATGCAAACCTGCCTTTACAATAGTCTTGTGCACCTCTTGCACGAAGGGCGGTGCTCACCCGAGCCACCTAACACCCTTGCCAAGTCCTATACAAAATTGGCACACCGTTCATACACCTGGGCACACCTTGCCCAACCTTCGACCAATCTCCAAGAATGTTACCAAGCGTATAGGCCTCTACGAGACATGCGCATGAGATATGCGCATTCTCCTTTTCCTTCTGCGCACACTTCTTGAGTCTTTGCGAAGATATAAGAGTGAATGCGTTGGTGAATAATGAGCTCCCACGCTCATACATATATAGGCTTCCATCGTGGGTTATGTGTGGGTGGCAGCCCCTTGGCCGACCCCCAAATCCACCATAAACACACCCCAAAAGCTTTCTCCATGTGTCGGCCTTGCCTTGTGCAAGTCGCCTTTCCAATCGGCGTATAAAGCTCCCACACTTAGTCGCATAAGTGTCATTCGCTCGCTGTCCGCCTTTCATCGCATTGCTGTCCGGTGTAATGTCGCATTTTGTGCGAAGTCGCCCTCTTGCGGTGGTGCACGCCCGCCTGGCGTGCATGCGCGCCCGGGCGCCCGACGCCCACCCGTCGCACAATCCACAAGGCGTTACATCCTCCTCCACATGAAGTCGTTGTCGTCCTCGACAACATCCCCAAGCACCAATATCCATGATGTCGACTCCTCCTCACATATGGCAAACATCCTCACAACATATGTAGGACTCACCTCCACCATGTCTCATCTCAGCAACCAACTGCCACCAAGATAGTCCATACCAAAGTATGTCATAGATGTCCATGATCATCGACCACCTGCCACAATATCTCCATGCTGCTCTCCACCATGGAAGGCTGATCCTTCCAACATCAAGCTACATGTCTGCTGCAACAATGTGTCAACTCCATCATGTGCATCATCACCATGTGCATAACTGCCCATGATATGTCAACAAGTGTTAACACGCCTCAATCATGTGCCAACATCTCATCTCCACAATCGGAAGTCCTCTCAATCCATGACAATCAACCATCATGTCACAATCTCCACATGCTGCTCCATCGTGGAAGGCTGGTCCCTCCATCTCAAGCTAAATGCCTATTGTAACATATCGAGTCGACCTCATCATGTGTCGTTCCCATGTGAACTCTGCCATGATACTCCAACACAATGCTAACATATCTCTGTACACTTCCGGACCCCATGTTTGAACCAGTCGGGTGATCAATCCAACTATCACGCTCAAATCATGAGAGTGAACATCCTCATGCCATCATCAATCGTTTCTCAAAACATCCCTGTCACATCCTGAACTCGATCAAGAATCCATCCATATAAGTAAACCATGCTCAGGTCCATGAAGTAATCCTCATCTCATCTGCAACATGTCATCCATGATGTTTGGTGTCAATGTGCTACATGAAATCAGCCACATCTATCCCAACATCATCCATATGTGTGCCTCCTCAATATGAAGAGACCATCTCATCAAA